>MU185689.1:0-43698 GCA_016904865.1 Pissodes strobi | reverse complement strand
AGCGCAAGCCTTTCTTCCCACAAGCCTAGGCGAAACAATTTCGGTTACCCAAAATCGGCTGAAATGCGCTACTTTTGGCAACACTGTACCGGGCCTTTGGCTTACTAAAATTTTATTATTTCCACGTTGAATTTCCTTATTTTCACCTTCCACCTGGGAAAGTAGTAGAGGCACTTTGTCCGTTCTACGTCAATTAACCTCAAAACTCGAACTTTGGGGGCTTTTTTTCGGCTCAAATGTGGGGGATCCTCCGATTTTTTTAGCTTAAACTACCCTATAGGACACCCCCTTTCTAGTGAAAAAAAAATTCGTGAAATCGTAGATACGTATACGTCACAAGACCCTTCATATCTATCAAATAGTTTTGTACCATCTACGCTATGGTCAAAAGTTTCTATGTTGAAGCTATCCTTAAAGCTTCATAAAAATGTAGATATTTGTAGGTATTACCAACTGGTATCTTTCATTAAACGAAAATACGTTGGCTTCAGGCCAAAAAAGTCTAAGGTTTTCGACAAAAATGAAATCAATAGATTTTTGATCATATCTATCTGATGAACAAGGTAGTAATAGTTTTTGGAGTTGCTGCCGCCTGCAGAAGAGCAGAACTGGCCAACTTGCTTGTGAACGACATAGAAGAAAAGGAGGATATATTGGTAGTGAAAATTCAAGACACAAAAAATCATACATCGAGAAGTTTTGTAGTGTGTGATCCTGATAAGGACGGAGTAAGTTACATGAACCTATATAAAAAATATAAGTCATTGAGACCAACCAATATACCTCACCAGCCGTTTTTTGTCTCCTACCATAATGGAAAGTGCTCGGCACAAGTTGTAGGTTGGTATAAATACTTTCGGAAAAATACCCAGCAACATCGCTGGATTTTTACTTCTTCCAAACCTAGAAACCTATACTGGGCACTGTTTTAGGCGATACTCGGCCGCTTTGTTAGCCCATACTGGAGCAAATATAAGCATTCTGAAGAGAAATGGTGTCTGGATGAGCTCAACTGTCGCTGAATCGTATGTCGAGGAATCGGTTGCGAATAAAAAAAATCGCAAACCAAATTCTGCAGAATGATGATCTTTATCCTATCCATGAAAATCAACAACATCAAGAGTCGGATGAACCTTTGTCGTCCACTTCAGTGGTAGAAACACAAGCTTGCACATCGACATCAGGCTTTCAGTGCGTATCAACTACTAGGTCAGTATCTGAAAACAAAACTATCGAAAAAGTGGCTGTTTCAGTTTTAAGTCTACAAAATGCTACAAACTGTACATTTAACTTTCACGTAGTTCGTTAAGCCTTGCTAAACAAACGTGCTATGCAAGGTGCAAACTAGTATTGAACTATAGCAGCATTTAAACTTGCTTTACGTTATCGACGCCTTAGTGGATATTTGAATTATGTTTTGTTACAATTGGTATTGTGTTTTATTATTGATGTTAACTTGATTGTTAATTTCAAATAATATAAGAAAATATGAAAACGATTTAAGTTTTTTTCATTCCTTATTAAATTATCGAAAATTAAGTTGTTTTATTCCAAGCGTGCGGAAAAAAAACGCACGCGCATATGCGTGCGTAAAAAACTTTTTTTCGCACGCAAGTAGGAAAAATTACCAACAAAGTTAGAAATATGGTAAATGTCAATGTGCCTTTATGTATAAATGATAATGAAGAAACCGTGATTCAGATTCATCCAAAACGTGTGGCGCTTTAAAAAATATTACTTGGATATTTAAAAAATTTGTCCTACGCCCAATTTAAAAAAAAAATCTATCTGGCATATTATGTTCCATCCAGATGTTTCGAAGTGTTATTCTTTGGAAAACCAGCAGAACTACTCGTAAGCCGACAATCGATATTAATAAAATACAGGAAGACGCTTTTAGGAAAATGCAAGATATACTTTGTTATCATCTTTCATATCTCCAAGAAATATACATAGGTCTGTGTACAAAGCCAAATATCAATAATTATCTTTGAGCTAAACTTTTCTGAGGTGTAGCAATATTTCCTGGAGAGCAATAATATTATGCATAATAGATCATAATTTAACATGGTTAGTCCTGTTTGTTTTGAGATTATTTTTGATGCATCCTCTCACAGTCCACCAACCCACATTTTCTCTATCGCATAGTTTAAAAGATGGATATATTAGTAGACAATTGTTCCAAAATTGATGGAGGTACTAGGAGTTTCCCATTTGAATAAATATATCGTTTCGATAACTATTCTGTCGAATAAATGATATCTCAAGACGTGTACGGCGAACACATGTTTTCGAACCAACTACCACATAACAAAAATCTGATAGACGTGCTAGAATTATTAAACTTGTCGCGTCTTCTATATATTTTAAATAATAAAATATTAAATGATTTAGTGTTTGCAGCTTCAAAAAAAATATTTTTCACTAGCACAGACTTGTGCAAAATAATATTCGATCTGTTGAAGCAATATTCCTAGTATATGCTGATGCATAACATTTTGTTTTCCACTTATCGTCGCAGTCGATTAATACTTAATTCTGAGTAAACAATTATCTTGAGAGTTAATCACAGGAAGTGAAGGTATCCGAATAGAAAAATGCTTTCATTATATGCAATTGTATTAGATCATCCTGGTAATTTATAGTTTTTCAGCTCAGTACCAAATGTTTGGGAAACATATTCAAAAAAGATCTAAATCGAATTATAAATCTCCATGTTGCAGAATATTTGAGAACTCATTGGAAGGTTGGCATCGTTCTGTTCGACAATTAGCGCTATCATCATCATCCCTGGTAATCTAAAATAATTATTAATCATCTCCGAAAATCACAAAATAAACGTAAAGTGACATTGCTCGCTTCAGAACCGGGGTTCAAAAAGTAAGAGGCAAAAAAATACATTAAGTAGAATAAGATAATATAAGTAAACAATAACTTTATTTGCGATAAGGATCGAATAATATAAACTTTAAGCATGTTATTTTTTCGATTCTGGTATCTTTAATAAACTTAACTTCAAAAAGTTATATTATTATATTGGGAAATGTATAATTGAAAAAAATAAATAAAAACCAATATTCTTCAGAGTAGTGGCTTTTTGTCGTTTTGTTCTTATAAACCACTTACTAGACCTTAACCAACTTCTTCGATTTCTTACTGTTTTGCTAACTAAGGATCTAATCATCTATTTAGGTGTGGAAAATATGTTTACTATCTAAGATTTTATAGCAAAAAATTTGGGTTTGCTTAAAAATAGTTATAGTTTTGTCTTTACGCTTATGTAATTTTTACTCCAACATATTTCTTCGGATTGGGTCTATATTGTAACATCCTTAAAAATATATGTGTATTTGTTTGCTTTATTTAAATGGGTATTTATTAAATTAAAATGAAGATAGCACATTTAAATGTATGTTCAATTTTGAATTATATTGAGAATTTAAAACAACTAATAGTTAACAATTTTATTGACATAATTTGTGTGTCCGAAACTTAGTAATATTGTGTAGTGTTGCGCATAGATGGTTATCAATATTTAGAGGAAATGGGGCGATCGGCGTAGATGTGATCGTATCGCTGTTTTTTCAATAGGGCGTTTAAATTAACAGTTACCAGGTTAAACGGCAATAAATTATTTGAATACTTGCTTTTAAAATTGGCACTTCATGGAGAGATGTCTCAAATTATTGTACTGAACCGATTTTTGTGAGTTCATCCGACAGATGTAATGGGCATGGTATCATTGATGTAAATTTTTCTTACTCATGTACTTAGAATGATGATGAAGGAAAGAAACACGGCGCTGACAAAATTTAAAAGTACTAAAATTGAAAATGATACAATTTGTCAGAAAGAAATTGAATTGCATAAGTTGCATTAGCCTTGCCAGCTTCCTTAAGAACCGATCTCTGCACGTTGCAGCTGATGGACACATCTCAGATCTATTCACCATTAATGCGAGCGTGCATGAAGGCACAATACTTTCACAAACTCTGTTCCTCATCTATATTAATGACTTACTGACCGAAACCCCTAAGCCTGTTTACAGTTTTGCAGATAACAGTACCCTTGACTCCCAATGTAAATCAGGAAAACCTTTACCATCGACTGAGACTTATCACCGCAGACAGGAGCAGATTACAACAATTAATCAAGATTTGGACAAAGTTCGACCTTGGGACGACAGAAATTTGGTTCAGTTCAATGCAGCATAAACCCATGGAGCCACGTTTACCAAGAAACTCAATACGGCGGCGCGGCGGTGGCGGGCTCTGACATCATTATGGCAGGATCCACAGTTCCTTCATCCTCGCAAATCGGACTACTAGGTGTCTTGGCTAACAGCAATATGTCCTGGCATGATCACGTCACTAACATCTCAAAGTCAGCCTCGCAGAAGCTTGCTGCGGAATTTCGCAACAAGAAATTTTATACACCGCAGCAGCTTCTACAAAGCGCAATTAAGACCGTGCTTAGAATATTGCTCACACATCTGGCGTGCCGCACTTAAACACATCCTGCTGGATCCCATTCAGGAGAGAATTGGGCATCTCATTGGCGACCTGGAGTAAACGCGGGATCTGGATGGTCTGGAACACAGCCGACATACGGCCGGTATCTCTCTGTTTTACAGATATTTTCGCGGCAGATGTTCCCAGGATTTGGCCCGCCTCATCCTGTCCTCAGCAGCGTTTGTCGGACAGTCACGACAGACGACTTACAAGGAGTCCTTTGTCTGGCGCACTGCATCACTGTGAAACTCACTTGCAGGTCATCATTTTTCCTACAAAAAGTTGAACATTTAACACGGTGGACCATGGTTTCTCGCATGCAAAATTAAAACATATTGGTTCTCTCTCTCTCCCTCTCTCTCTCTTTCTATCTCTCTCTTGTTTGTAGTAATAGTATATCTGATGCTATAAGTGCCAGTGTCTCCAGATTTCTAGGTAAGTATTTATGAGTTAAACCATTCGCTGAAATTATTATAGGTATGATATCCACCCTTTCTAATTTCCATATCCTTTTAATTTTTAATGCCAAATTTTCGTATTTGTTAACTTTTCCTTTGTAGGATCTGATGTCCAGGTAGGCTTGGTTTTCCAGCACTTGGCTAGGCAGGTAGTTATAATATTTTTTATTAATGTTGGTAAGCTTATATTATTTGCTTGGTGGACTACTTTACCGACATTATTGTGTCTGTCTAGGTACCATTTTGGAGCGAGATAACTACATGCTGGGAGGAGGTGTTGGATGGATTCTTCATCTTTAGCGCACAAGCGGCATTTCAGTATCATCATTCAGTTTCTGGGAAGAGGTAACCAGCGGTAAGTACAGTTTTTGATGCTTGGGTGTCTATATCTTCCTGATGAAGACTTGCATAAAATCGGCATGTGAGTTGACGGTTTGGAGGTAGTTATGTAGGGTTTTTATGTTGATCTTCGAATAGCCATTCTATATTAGTCAGGCCCCTACCACCTTCCGTTCGTGGGATATAAATGCGTTCGACTGCAGACTTTGGATGGTGTATTCTATATTTAGTGAAGAGCGTCCTAATTAGTCTGTCCAGCCCCTGGACCTCGGTTCTAGACCAATGGAGAACACCAAATGTATATCCAACGGCAGGTATTGCCCATGTGTTTAACGCTTAGATCTTGTTTCTGGAATACAGATTGATTTAGAGTATGGCCTTTTTTGCTCCTCTATATTAAATGCTTGTTCAATTCGTAGATATTTATAGGTTTCACTCTCAGGGAGGTTAGACATTGATATTCCATCCATATGGTCGACATTGTCTGCTTCTATTTTCTCGCAACCACAATCGCACATTTATCGATACCAAACTCCATCCCGACTAACTTGCTGAAAGATGCAACGTTCTCCACTGAGCTTTGCAGTTGTCTCTAATCTTTGGCATATACCTTTAAGTCGTCCATATAGAACAGGTGGGACACTTTTGTATTTCAGTCTATAGCATAGCTACATCCACTTTTATTAATAATGGTGCTAAGTGGGTTCAGGGCTAAGCAGAACCACAGGGGCTCAGACTGTCGCCCTGAAATATTCCCCGCTCTATACGGACCTCAACGTACGATGATGCGTGCTAATTAGAGTTCTCCATGTTTTCATTGCGTGTTCGAGAAGTGCTGTAGTATAGGCGTCTATTCTGTGGATTTTAAGCGTTTCAACGCCTTTTTGTAGTTGATCCAAGCCATTGCTACATTTCTATTTCGTGTCCGAGCATGCTTCGTTAGGACATTATCAATCAGCAGCAGTTCTTTGCTTCCCCTCGCACCCTGCCTGCGCCCATTTTATTCCCATGCTAGCATTTTATTTAATTCAAGGTTCATATTGATTTTTGTTGTTATCACTGCTGTTATGATCCTATGTATACTTGGGAGGCATGTAATTGGTCTATAATTTTTTGGGTCTTTTGGGTCGCCTGATTTAAATATCATGGTGGTTAGGCCCGTTGTGAAAAATGATGGTATTTTGGCAAGGTCAATATTCCTCAAACTGCCTCGCAAGGACTACGTGACTCGCCGTAATCTGCTTCCACCAGTAGTTTTGAATTTTATCCGCCACTGGACCCACCCAGTCCTTTAAGGTCTTAACTGCTTTCCGGATATCTTCCTCGCAAATCGCTGCATGTACCATCTCAATTTTGTTGAGTAGTCTATCCCTCTCTTTATGAATCCAGTGGGCAGTATTTTCATGTACCACTCCCAGCGATGGGATGCCGACGAGCGATTATTATTATTATTAATAATATTATTATTCTTGTAATTATTATTATTACATTATAAACAATATTTGAAAAATATCTAATAACCTAAATAAAGGACCCAGCACACTTTTAATGGGATTTTCAAGAATGACGGAATTTGATGAAATTTTAGTATGTTGTAGTTCTTGGCTTCCTGATGAAAAGGTCTCATGGGCCCAAAACGATCCTATGATTGGTTTCCGAGATACAGTGGTGGGTACGGGTTCAAATAAATGGTTGACAGATACAATTGAAACTTCAAAATAGTTTTGAACTGTTTGCCAAAAATAGCTTTTAGGCAACGATTTATGTTTATGTTTGCGCCATCTTTCAATCTTCAGGCAATCAGCTTAGTAATAACGAAAGTAGCAGAATATTTAAAGCAACATTTGGACCAAAAAATCTTGGTTGCGCTCATGTAACCCGCGACGAATATATTACACGTCATTCGTTAACCAGTTACATAATCCTGAACCCAACATTCCCAAAGCAATTGCGTATACTGATGCAACTTATTTCGAAATTCAAAAAAGCAAAACTTTAAAGTTCTAAGAAAATCGTTTGCGTTTCATAAAAAAAATCATCAATTAAAGATTGTTTTGATAGTGGCTCCAGATGGATATATTTTGGCCGCGCATGGCCCCTATTTTTGTGACGCGTCAAACAACGATGCAAATATTTTAATCCACTAATATGAAGAGCGCCTGGAATTTCTAAATGCATCGGGAATAAACGAAGCACTGTTTCCATTTTTAGAACGAATATCCAAACTTATAACGGCCGCGGCACACCAAGCCAGACTTATAACTAAAACACGTTGGATTATAGAATCCAAAAATGGCCATATTAAGTCGGTATCAAAATTTTTAAGAGACGTAATACCAGACACACACACATTCCTAATATGGCAGATTTTTTTTAAATTATTTGTGCAGTGCTTAATAGGTACCAGCCTTTAATCAAATCAAAATGGCTGATGCTACTGGTAGACTAGAAGAAAGTACTTTAGGGTAGTATGGCAGGAATTAGAAAATAATCCAATGAAATTTCCCATATTAGATCTTGCAAACTTGTGACACCTTACATTTGGAGTGTTTCAGTTAAAGATGTCACTCTCATTTATACAGGACAATTTTGAAGAACATAGGGGTCATCTTATACAAATAAATACAACAAAAATGCAACAAAATGTCAACTATTTATTAATACAACAATACTCGCAACTCGCAACGAAATAAAGGGGTACTACTGCACTTCAGCAACCGGAGCACGAGTGGTAGGTATGTGCTTATTTATTTATTTATTTATTTACGGGCATAAAGCCTGTTATAAAAAACAATACAGAAGTTTTGACTAATATTAAAAGATAATAATTAAAAAGTAAGTTACATTATAAAAAACAAATTAACTTATGTTGCACACGTTCCAATGACTGAATATGTACTGCATAATATGGTGACCAAACCAAACAGCCACACTCCAGGTGTGACCTGACTAGTGAGACATATAAAGTCTTCATAGCTACTAGGTTTTTGAAGTACCCAATATTGCGTTTAGTAATACCTAACATTTTAAGTGCTTTGTTACAGCAGTATAAAAAGTAGTCTACAAAAGAAAGTTTAGAGTCAAAAATCACACCAAGGTCCCTGACAGTTGTAACATTATTTAATGTGGAATTCTGAAGTTGGTAAACATTAGAGTAAGAATCAGCTTTTCTACTGAACTGAATGTATTTGCATTTCTTAATGTTAAGCTTTAAGTTATTATTGTTGCACCAATGCTCAAATTTAAAAAGGTCATCTTGCATCTGAACTGAGTCATTTTGAGATTGAATATGCTTGAAAATTTTTAAATCATCAGCATATAACAATATTTGACTGTGCTGAAAACAGCTAATGACATCATTGATGAATATACTAAATAACAGTGGTGCAAGATGTCCCCCTTGAGGTGCTCCAGATGGAACACAAAATTCAAAAGGTTGTGCAGATTTAATTCTCACAACCAACCTTCGGCCGACAAGGTAAGAATACATCCAATCCAACACTCTACCACAAACTCCATAGCCGGAAAGCTTATCTATTAGAATTGCATGGCTAACCGTGTCAAATGCCCTGGAGAAATCTGTGTAGACTGCATCGACAACACCACCAGACTCCAGTGCACCAGACACAGAACGCTCATACAAGGCCAGGTTTGTTTCCACCGAACGACCACTGAAAAAACCATACTGCTCGGTAACCAGGACATTGCGGAAAAGAAAAGTTAGTGTTTCCGTTACTAAGAGTTCAAAAATCTTAGGGAAATGTGACATGAGTGTTATTGGACGGCACTAAAAAAGATGATTTCCAGGAATGTGGAAATACTCCACTAAAGAGAGATTTGTTATAAATAATCCATAATGGTCTGAACAGGGCCAAAGCACAGTTCTTCAAAAACAACGGAGGAATACCATCTGGACCCGGTGACTTATGTGGATCTATCAGGCTTAGTTTTTCCCATATATCAGATATTCTGATACTGAGGTTTGATATATGTACCATGTTACTAAGTGATGATGGTATATTATTATTCACAATTGGTACCCCTTGGCCAGCCAGATATGTTGATGAGAAAAACCGTGCAAACACATCAGCAACATCCTTAGCACCGGTGCAGCTGCCCCCCCCATAAATCATCGCGGATGGCAAATCATTGGAGTGATTTTTGGAATGGATATATTTCCAAAAGCTTTTCGGATTCTCCAAAATGTCACCCTCAGTCTTCCTGATGTACATTCTATAGCATCCATCAGCCTGGATCCTACACAACGATCTCATTTTCCTGAAAGTATTATAGTCATCAATATCTTTGGATAATTTGAATTTTTTATGAGCAACTTTTTTTAATAATGTTGGTCTTTAGTTCAGCGCTAAACCAGACTAGGAATTTAAACCTATTCAAAGCCTTCTTCTTAGGAATAAAAAATGTCAATCAGTTCATTTAAAATTGTATAAAAGTTGAGTACATCACTATCTACTATTTAAAAAAAAAATCTACACATTTTACTGTGTCAGAAGCACCATGGCTAAATACAAGATCCAACATAACACCATTGGCATTGGGAATGGTATTGAGCTACATAAGATTCACGAATGGAAAGGTTTCTACAATTGATTCTGCAGCCACACAGGAACCAGAAGTCATGGTACCAAGGGAGTCATTGGACCAGGAAATTTTGGGAAGATTATAGTCTCCAGCAATGCACATGGTATAATCACCGTATAGATGAGCCATGTGTTCCACAACATCACAGTGCATTTGATAAGAATCACTGGGAGAGTTAGGTGCAATGTAAATGCAACATATTAGTTTTTTTTTTATTCTCCCACTTCAACTGCTACCCAAATTTCTTCAGATAGTATATTAGCCGTATCCAAAGCCCAGGACTTTAGACTCTTTCTGATTGTCATTAATACACCTCCATTCCTTTTTTTGGATCTACAGTCACGGCTGATAACGACGTCACAGAAGAAATCAAGGGCAGAATACAGTCCGCAAATCGCTGCCTATATGCATTAAAAAATCTGATCTAATCTAAAAACCTGACAAGAAAATCCAAAGTCACTATATATAAAGCTATTATCAGACCAATAATAACGTATGGGGGCGAAACATGGACAATGACCAAGGCCAACGAAGAAAAACTGCGACGCTTCGAACGCAAAATCCTCAGGAAGATTTATGGCCCCCTCCGCGATACAAGAACCGACCAGTACCGCATTAGAACCAACGCTGAATTAGCAGAACTGTACAGCGACAGTGACATCATCCAAGAAATCAAAGCTCACCGTTTAAGATGGGCAGGCCACTTACAACGACTTGAAGATCAAAGGCTTGTGAGATTGATATGGGAAGAGGTTCCAACAGGAAAAAGACCACTCGGACGCCCGAGATTGCGATGGAGAGACAACATCAGATCAGACCTCCGCAAAATGAACACTCCCGTTGACCGTCGACTGATGAAAGATCGTACCTTCTGGAAAACAGTTGTCCAGTCAGCCAAGACCCTTGTAGCGCTAAATGATGATGATGATGATTCCTTTTTTTACCTGTGATTTGAGCATTTCGATCCTTTCTATAAATAGTATAATCATATAACCCTAGCTCGCTATCATAGAAGTCATCATTTAGGGATGTCTCGGTAAACATTATAATGTCATAATCATAAGTGGGAGCGTTTTTACATAGTTCCACTAATTTAGTACGCGGCCCGTTGACATTTCGATAATACATATTCAATGATTTTACTTTAAGTGTATTATTCGAGTTGTGTGATTGTCCCTTGAAAAAATAATTGTTATGTGGTCGAAAATCTTTCACAATTACATATTCAGGCCAAAAAGAATCTTGCGACAAGTGATCAGCATAATTTGGATTTATGCCTACCTTAAAAGAGCTGAAGTGGTTACCAGACCGAAGATGAACCACATGCAAGTCTTTATCCTCCACTTAAAGTTTATTTTTTATGTAATGTGTTATTGAGTTAGTATTTGTAGATTTGTGCACCCTGTTTACAAAAACCATCTTTTATCGGCAACCCCTGCGAAAGTAGGCAAGTCGTGTCCACTTTGTAGTGTCTGGTTTTGGGTAGGATTATATTTTTTCGGTTTGACTCCAGAAAATTCAAATGCCGAGGTGATATTAGTAGTATTAGTTTTTAGGCAATTGCTATTGACCTGTGCATTGTCGATAGCTTTATTTACCTGGCTCAGTGTGAATATTTCCCTGGAGTTCTCTGCCTGTTTTTGTTAGGATCATCAACATCAGGATTTTGGACATTATTGTTTATGTTTATGTGATTTACGTCAGCTGTTGCAGGATCCAACGGTTTTGAGGTTATGTTAGTATTATTATGATTCATCTTCTACTTGTTGGATATCCCAGTCACCACTAGAACAGGGGTGTCACCACCAATATTGGGAGAAAAAGAAGAAGGAGAAGAGGAAAAAGTATTGTTTCCCGTTTTTGCGCAGACAACATGCGCGGCGAGCTCTTTGTTTACCTTCTTAAGAAACTCGTGGAGAATATCATTCTTCTCACGTAGTTCAAGGACCAAAGTGCCAAGAAGACCATTGTTTCTTACGTAGAATGCCGCATCATAAACAACAGTAACTGTATCCTCTCCTGCTGCCATATTGCCAGCGTTATTTGGTACTTAAGTTATGCTTGACACTAAGAATTAGTTAAATATCCCGGCAATGATGTTTTAGAGTGTGCCGAAGATGTTGGAAATCTCGAAGAAAATTAAGAAAACATCTCACTAGAAATTATTTAAAATGTTCAATTTTTAAATAACATTGTAGATACATACCACATTTTTCGTTAATATATAACTTACTTAATTAGATAGTATATATTTTTTATGGGTTTCGCAAGCTAAGGTTGACTTTGGTCAGTTTTTCAGAAAGTAAAAAAAGATAAAAATAAAAGCACTTTTTGAGGACCTCCTGTATATAAAAAATATCGCGGAATATCCCAAGGAACCCATCCATACCCACCACTGTATCTCGGAAACCAGTCATAGAAACGTGTTGGGCCCATGGGACCTTTTCATCAGGAAGCCAAGAACTACAACATACTAAAATTTCATCAAATTCCGTCATTCTTTGAAATCTCATTAAAAGTGTGCGGGGTCCTTTATCGTAGAATAGATCTGATGTAATAATAATTCAGAAGTATTAATTCAAAAATATTTTGCCTTACCTATATCCATTTTATTACAAAATTGTTTTTCGATGCGCAAACAAACGAAATTTTTAATTTAAATTTGCTTCCTAAGAAGTCATTCCTAAATGTAATTTATTTATATATTTGCACTTAACAGATTAGTACTACGTTGGGGTTTGGAACCTTCGGCAACATGCACTAAAACAGAGTTTTATCCACAATACCGAAACAGAATTTTTGCACTCGAAACGCGTAGATGATCTGCAAACAATAAACATGACGAACCTTTTACAACCTTTGTGATGCTGCAAATAAATAATAAAAACAAGAGTGGTCCAAAATTTGAACCTTAGGAAACCCCCGAGGTTGGAATAAATGACGAAGATGTATAACCTATTAGAAAGATAACTCTTTAGGAATAAAACTAAATTATCATGAAAACCAAACTCAAACTTCAATTTATTTAGCAATATGTTAAAAGAAACCCTAACAAATGCTTCTTCAAAGTCTGTATATATGAAATTTATTTGTTCTCGATCATCTAAAGTATTAGAGATATCTTGAGTAGCAGTGTTTAGATTACTTACTGTGGACCTAGATCTAAGAAAACCATGCTGTTGAAGGGACATACAATTTTTAACCTCATTGTAAATATGTTTACTCACAATAAGCTCAAAAACTTTTGCAGGGGTTGATAGTATTGCAATTGGTCTATAGTTCTGAATATTACATTTATCCCCTGTTTTAAATACTGAACTTATCCTTGCTTTTTTCCTACAAGTGGGAAATATTTCAGTCTGTAGGCTTAAATTAAACAAAGTCAGCAAAGGATAGATAAGAAAGTCTGAAAAACCTTTAAAAAAGAAAGAGGGTATAGAATCCAACCCAACTGCTTTACCAACCTTTATGTCCCTTAATGCATCCCACACATCAGCAATCTGAACCATACTGAGTGTCACCTGAGAAGCATTCAATTTATGTATAATATTAGGGTTAGTTCCGGCCTCATTGGAGAAAACACTGTCAAAGTAACTAGCAAAACCATTGCAAACAGCAGCACCATCATTAAAGTTTTGATTATTTAGATGCATTGAAGTAGGGATATGCAGTGAGCCTTTTTTGCTATTAATATATGAAGAATGTTTTGGAATCCACACCTATTTTTTTGTTCTATAGATGCTATATAATTTTTATGAGCATTTTTTATTTCTTTTTTAATTTCACTTCGTATCATTTTAAGTTCAGAATTGATATCAGGTAATTTGAACTTTTATAACGTTTTCGTAATTTATTTTTCACTTTTAGCTTTTTTATTATAGAACTATTAAACCAGACAGGGTAATGTTTACCACTACATTTAGATTTAGGTATACAAATATCAATGATAGTATATAATTCATCATAACAGCAACATCCACATCTACATAGGACTGCAAAAATTCCCAGTCAGTCTGCCTGAAGATTTGATACAACAAATCATAATTGCCCCTTCTAAAATTATATCCAACTCTAATATTTTTCAGTTGTTTTTCTTTCTTTAAATGCTCAAGCGACACAGAAATATTCAAGGTAGGGTGAAAAATATCCTGCTTCACAAGGCTCTTACCACTTCTTGATATGTTGCAATTCTCTTGGCTAATCACTAAATCAAGTAAACGATTTTGAGTATTCAAAACACGGGTTAGTTGAGCTGCATCAAGAACAGACAAAAAACTGGTACCTAAATCCTTGAACCAAAGTATACGCTTTTTGAGTTTCATAAAAATTATTAAGATGAGGGATATTAAAATCACCTAAAATTATATATTTAGAGTCAATAATATAATTAGTTTAAATATCACAAACACTAATTTTCAGTGTATAAATTATTCGAAATTAACTCTATTGGCTTAATTATAATCGATAATGTATTAAAAGATAATTTGTCTATGAAACCATTCAAAATGCTAACTTATGACGTAGCTTTCAAATAGACGATTAACTTTTGGACTATGGATGTCATTACCAAGGAACATTTATCTAATTTATATATTCTTGTTTTGTATAATAAATTGGTGTTACATTTGGCGATTGTGAATGAAACACACTTATGTAAAAAACTAACAAACCTAAGTTATATTTATTTAAATAGAATTACTAAATGATGCCAGCATGAAATATGGCACTCTAGTCTAGTATGTAGGTACTTGAAATATATACTATATTGGGGTTTGGAACCTTCGGCAACATGCACTAAAACGGAGTTTTATCCACAATACCGAAACAGAATTATTGCACTCAACGCGCGTTTCGCTAACCATATTAGCATCATCAGGAGATGATTAAAACTCAATGTTTTAATAATCTCCTGATGATGCTAACATGGTTAGCGCGTCGAGTGCAATAATTCTGTTTCGGTATTGTGGATAAAACTCCGTTTTAGTAGAAATATATGTTAATTAGAATATATATTATTTTATTTATATATTTAGAACTTTATCTCTTTCAATTGTAGAAGGGCAGTATAAGAGTTATTCAAGTGACAAGCTTCCCACTTTTATTATTTCTGTTTCTTTAGATTCTTTTGTATATTTCCCAATGGATTATCATCGAGTTTGAGAAATATACCACTTAAACATTGAAGTGCCTGAAGAAGCAGAAATAATGAATCTGCAAAATAATTCACATGAAGAAATATAAAAACGTAATTAAAAACATATCATTTAGGTAGTAGTGCCTAAAGTACCTAGCGGTTATCTTAGTGACAGATTTAAAAATATATACACCATCGAGTGCTTATCACACACAATTAATCAACGAACAAGGAGGGTACTTACAGAAAAATATCTGAGGTTCCTACCCCTAGAATATCCTATGATGTCAAGCAATTATTGTCCCTTAAACCAGAATCACTAGTTAAGAAAAATTCACAACAAAAACAAAGGTCGTACCGTACCGCGAGATAAATCTCATTCACAAACGAGTACCGAGCACGCACGTGTGTATTTAAGCGATGTATTATCGATCGGACTCGATCCTGTTCTAGTACCGACCAAGACGTACCAAAGTGTTAACAATCGCCGGACGATCGCGGAGAACAGCTTCACCTTCGCGGCCTACGGATCACCTTGCTCTCGGAACCACTGTCATGTGGGTGGTACCTGACCCGAGTCTGGTGATTTTTCGGTGAGTATCGCAATCAGATACTATTTTGCGTACGATGTGATTGCAAACTCACCAATAAGAAGTAATTTTCGTCAACCCGATTCCTAATAGTAGGTAATTCGTTAGACAGAAACGGGATTTTTACTATAACTATATGTTATTATTTTATCATAGTTTCAAAATGGTGAATTATATGTATAGGAAAGTGTAAATATTGTTTCTTTTAGGCTAGAAAATATTATACGTTTCGAAATGTGTCGTTTAAACTCAATGCAATTTGTCGCGAAAAAATACGTCGAGACCTGCTGCATTAATGATGTTACTAAATTATTTCATCTAATTTAGTATATAAGAGCATTCATCATAAACGTTCACATTAGAGAGATGAACATAAACAAAAAGTATACTGTTGATATATGACAATATAAATGTATATACTTGAATTAAGTATTATTCATTTGATGAAAAAAAAAACATTAAAGTCTTATAATTATCTATTTGCCGATTATGTAAATTCAGGGCTAAATACAGTCCCGGACTTACCTTAGCTACCGCCGCGCCGAGTGCTAATTTTAAAGAACGCCTCCCTATTATCAGAAACTTTTTAAACACTAATTTTTTTAAGGCTTAAGATCGTCATAATTTTTGCATTATTACCATAAAAAAGTTAAAACCTTAAATTTATTATTATAAAAGTGTAAAGCACGTACAACTTGGTTTTACGGTAACTATAACAGTCTGTGATCTGAAATATTTTATATATGAAATATAAAAAATATAATATATAAACTTAAAACTACTTTGCTTTACTTAAATATAACTTTTCGCGATTTAGTATGGGCAAATTTGTCTAATATTTCACTAAAATCCAAAGTCGGAATTTATGTATAATACTGAAAGAGCGTTAAGCCTTTCTTGTGAAAGCGAGTTCCTTAAATATGTTTTAACTCTTTTTAGAGTAGAGAATGACCTTTCATCGCTTGCATTTGTCACCATAAAGACCAAGAAAATTCTTAAAATGATTTCGACGTTTGGAAACGTTGAAACAATGTTATTAGAATGCAATAAATGCATCAAATTTTTCGCATTTGACATTGAAAATTCTTTGTCAAGAAAAATTACAATTTTTTTTAACTGTACACATTCATTACCAAAATGTAGTTGATCTAGGTCAGGTTGATAAACTAGAGCTAAATCGTTGGCATCATTTAATATGTTTTCATCCTCGAAAGATTTTAATGAAAATAGAAATAGGAATGGCTTTATTGCAGTTTCATAAGCCTGTCCTCTTTTTTCCAAATCACAAATAATTTGGTCCATTATTCTATAAAATACTTGGGTACGCATCTTGTCTCTTGGAGTTTGTAATACTACTTGTCCCCCCAAATTGTAATTTTTTTCCGTAGTCTTTGATTTAATTTATAGTTAGATTCTTGAGATAAGATTTGACATTCTTTTTCATAGTATTCAAATTTATCTCGAAGTGATAAATAAAAATCTTTTAAAGAAGTATAAAGATTTAAGCAAATAGTTAAATCTATATTTAAAGCCTGCAAAGACTGGCTAACACTATTTGCCCTTTCTAACACATCAGACCAAACTGCTACAAGAAAGCCAAATTCTAAGGTCCCTAATGTCACTAGATAAGACTGGGCCTTGGCGCGCACCTCCTGCTTCTCAAAATTAGTGCTATAAATAGTATCAAGTGAATCTTGAATGTCTTCATAACAATGCCTAAATGTTTTAATGGATTCAAATCTAGAGGACCATTTCGTTATATTTACACGTTTTAATGTATAGGTCTTTTTCCCAGATACATTTTCAAGGGATTTATTTAAAATTTGCCAACGATGTGTTGAGGATGAGAAAAATACATACATATCTTCAATTAACATAAAAAAAGAACTTGCTTCCAGGCAACACTCGGCAGCATTTTTTACTACTAAATTCAGCGAATGCGCTGCACAAGGGACATAAATAGCTAAATTGTTTATTGATTTAATTCTCGCCTATCCTGTAAGCCGTTGTAAGAGCCAGACATATTGCTGGTGTTGTCATATGATTGACGCCTGCAGTCATTTAAACTTAGACCCAATTTAGCTATTGTTTCCAAGATAGCAGTTTCTATCTCTTCGCTTTTGTGTCCAACATTTTCCAAAAATTTGATAAAACGTTCCGAATCATACCTACCTTTATCAGAGCAGTACCTTATAATAAAAGTGAGTTATCATTATGCGTAATATCTGGTGTAGAATCTACACTAATTAAAAAATATTGTGACTGCTGAATTTGTTTAATTATCAGAGGCTAGTACAATCGGTTTGGTGGTATTTTTACGACACTACTAAAGAGACTGCGTTTTCAGTCTAATCAAATGGTAATTAAAAAGGGGAAATAGGGGAAAGTTTTGGTGTAGTATTGATATTTGGTTTCACTAGGTTTTATAGGCAGATGTACATGAATTTCATGTTTGCCAACACGATTTCTCAGCGGAAACTCGTGTTTTGTCCAAAAAAAAAAAAAGAAGATTATTTAAATGTTTTTAAAGAATTCAATAAAAGAACATAAAATATATTTTATGTTATTATGGTTTTGCTGTCCGATAAACGGTTCAGACCCGCGGGCGAAACTCACTGCCATAAGAACCTGGGAACACTGCCCTGCAAACTGCAGAGGAGGTAACACAATTTCTGTTTAGTACGAAATCGTACCGGCGGGGGCGGTGGAGCGGCGCGAGAATTGGCATGTGCAAAATTAATAACAACTTTTTTTACCGTCAATATTTACGATACGATGTCAGTGTGTTTTATATGTGATGCTTCCTTGGAAGATGGAACTTCAGTATCAACTGTTAAAAGTCGAGGTATTATATCTTTGAGGTCAGTAGAAAAAGAGGCGATGTAAAGGCGGTTTGTTTAAAAGAGAAAACGACTGTAAATGTGCATGAAAAGTGTAGAAAGGTTTATGTGAATGACAGAATGATTGCTGCTTTAGTTAATAGTGCTAAAAAAGGAAAAAGTTCATGCGTCAGGGCACTTTGCGTATGCTAAATGCGCTCATCTGTATTTACATACATATGCTGAATCTAAAACAATGTCTGCCGAAGAATATGAAAAATTTAGTACTGATGGTTTTTTCACAGTTCGACGATCTGACAAATTCTGGTGTGGAACCTGGACGGGCATGACCATTGAGCAGTTTCTCATGAAGAATATGAAATTTCATGGAGGTCTCACACACTGTCGTGGGGTAGGAGAAGGTGTATTGGCAAGGTGGACACTGAGGATGACCTCCATACAACACGTTTGTGAACAGATCGAAAATTACAGTGGGGTTACCTTTCACTCATCAGAACAGCACGTAGCACTAAAAGATTCAAGAGTTACAAAGGACAACAAGGATCAGGCCAAGATGTATGAATGGCTCCTGCAGAATTTTCCTTTCCCTGAAGGTATGGATTCGGTAGAACTGCTGGCAGTAACGTCTGGCCGCGACGTCTGGCAGTCAAGCACCGATCTTTAGGAAAATAATATATGTTTCGGACGCTCTAGCGGAAACACATATATTATTTTCCTTAAGATCGGTGCTTGACTGCCAGACGTCGCGGCCAAACGTTACTGCCAGCAGTACTACCGAAACCATACCTTGAGAACCCCGATTTATATTCAATCAGCACTGGTATTGTGGCTGACGATCGAATAACCTACCATAAAGCTTGGAATGTGGGCAGTAAAGGTATTGATAGTATTATTTTTGGTGACTTCGGAACTGTCAAATTTAAAAGGAGCGACCGAGTGCAACCTCTGGCAATAATGACTAGTGCGATACGGATACAAAACGAACTAATACCTATCAATCCAACAAGTCTGTTCCAAATAATGACCATTGCCAAACATTCAGAGAAGCAGCTCGAGGAATTTTTGTGCTATGATCTAGGTCCCTTTTCTATAACACTGTTTGACAATGGTTTATGAAAAAGAACCAAATCGACTCTGTATAAAGCAATCAAACCCGTAACAAACAATCAGTTAAGTAACCAAGCTCAATACGTCATAGATGGCGGGTTTCTCTTACATAGGGGTACTATGGACCACGAATCAAACATTTTTCTCCATTTATGAAAAGTACGTAGAATATGCCAAATCAAAATATCAATCAAACGCAATAATTGTTTTTGATGGGTACCCTGAAGGCTTCGACGGTGGTACAAAAAGTGCAGAGCGTATGAACAGATCAAGGAAACTGGCTTCAGCTGACATGCTGTTTAATGATACAATGATACCAACGATGGCAAAAGAGAGATTTCTTGCTAACATGAGAAACAAAAGTCGGTTCAGATTATTGTTCATTGCAAGATTTACTTCGGCAGGAATTTCTTGCAAACAGGCGAAAGAAGATGCTGATACCCTAATAGTGAATACAGCATTGCAACTGTCTCCAACCCATGAGAAGGTGATTATAGTGAGTGAGGATATAGACCTCTTGGTAATTTTAATTGGTCTCTGTGAACACTCAAATGTTTTCTTTTTGAAACCTGGGAAGAACAAAGTCTCTACTGCTATATTCTCTCCCACTGATGCTATAAGTGACACATTAATCGCTGATAACATACTGTTCTTGCACGCAGTGGGCGGTTGTAATACAACATCGGCATTGTATAATTAAGGTAAACTGAAGTTCCTTCATATCCTGAGAAAAAACCAATATCTTGCTGACCGTATCAAAGTATTTAAAGACTCCAATGTTACTCAGGATATGGTTGCTGATGCTGTTGAACGTTTTCTGGTTTCATTATACGGATACAGTGGTAAAACTGTGCCTTCGCTTAATCATTCCTACATGAAATCTGCTTTCAAGCTCAAAGCAAACGTTGCATCAATGCCACCTTCTGCTGCTGCAGCACGACAACACTCACTAAGAGTGTACTATCAGGTCTAGCAATGGTTGGGTGTCGAGAAAAACCCAGAAGAGTGGGGATGGAAAAAATCGAGAACTAGCTTGGTACCACCTGCTCCCCCAGATTTATTGAAACGTGTCTCATGTAAGTGCACTACAAATTGCCAAAGAAATTGTGGCTGTAAAAAAACAGGGCTTAGCTGCAGTACCTTGTGCTTCAACTGCGAAAACAATTGCGATAATACAGCAGTCCTTCTTGCAAACCCGGAAGATGAGGTGGAAATGGCGAACGAATTAGAGTTGGATTTCTTAGACACCGAACAAATGAAAGAAGACTTTAAAGTAATTATTAGCCACTACCATTTTTTTTGTCTAATATAGATGAAGATGAAGTTCTGCCGATCTCAATTTGGCATGAATTGGAGTTGGATTTCTTCGTCACTGAACAAATAACAGAAGGAAAGGAGACTAGACAATGTAGTTTAAACTAGGAATAATAAATAAACAATAATGTGTAAGTTCATTTGTCTCTTTTTATATTATAGATGCCGATGAAGAGCCCGGGCCTTCAAGGAAAAGGACGCGTTGGTGAAGAAACCCTTAACTTTGCGTCCTCATCGCGGCTGAACCGTTGATCCTAGAAAAAAACTCAAGGGAAATAAAATGTAGGGTATTTTATTCTCCTTCAATATTTATATAACCAATATTTACCTAACATGAATATGTTTTTAGTTATTCAATAAAATCTTAAAAAATGCCATTTTTTTTTAAGGGAGTTTTCTTCACAAAACCCATTTCCGGTGACAATTCGTGTTGGCAAACTTGATATTCGTGTAACGCAACCCAAAAAATATATATGAACAAAATTTCAAAACTTTCCCCTATTTTCTACCATTTGATTAGACTATTTTATAATTTTGCAGCTTATGTTTACCTAAAAATAAATCTTTATTTTTTTTTGTACATCGCCCACCGTTTCCTACCGCCTCCCAAAATTTGCCGCCGGGTGCTATTAGTAAAACTAGCACCCCCCTAAATCCGTATCTGGCTAAATAAGGTGGAAAACGGTAATGCTAACCTTTAATATAAGCACATAATCTTCAACTAAAGACACATTAAGGCAGTACCTTGGACTGACATATTATCCTATTTCACATACAAAATATATCTGATTGCATTAGAACTGGTAAAACTGTTAAGTACTCTGATGATACTACTATTAGTATGAGCGATACATGGCAAGTTGGCAAGATAATTTCTATAAATTTAATTTAATTATTTATTTATTTATTTTAAATATACGGCACTGCCATTTACAATAATGTATATACAAGCACAAATATTACCTTAGATTAGCTTAGATACAATGAATCACTACAAACATCACACTACACTTAGTCAAGAATTAAAAAAAATTAAAAAATGTCAATATAGGGTTGTAGAGCCAAAAATGAAATGAAATAGAGACGTTGATATATACCCAAGATGGGGTCATCTCTTAAATATATTTGTGATGGCAAGTCCATTAAACTGTGCAAGAGATAGGTTAAACGGATCTAACATTAGCCCATTAAATTGCCTAACCATTCAAACAAGAAGGGCAAACTGGCTATAATTTGTTCGATGGTGCCCAACATACAAGAGGTCGTGTTGACGAGTGATTCTCTGTAGTACAGCAAGTGAGACCCCTTGAAGAAGAAGAGGATAATCCACACCTCCACACAAGATTTTGAATACATATCTTGTATCCAAAAGGGCACGGCAGCCTTCCAAGGAGTCAAGGGACAGAAGCCTCTGTAGAAGGTCATAATCAAGGTGTTCAATAGGTATCTTCAGTTTATAATTGACTATTCTTAAAAACTTCCTCTGAATCCTTTCAATCATATCGTTATACTTCAAGTAATGTGGATTGAAAACAGGGCTGGCATATTCCAGAAATGAACGGACCAAAGAGCAATAAAGAAGCTTAAAGCAGTGTATATTGCTGAAACCATTTAGAGATCTGGTGATAAATCCTAAAAGTTTCAAGGCTTTATTTGTGGTTAGCTCTATATGTAGATTAAACGATAACTTGGGATCAAGGGTAATGCCCAGATCCTTTACAGATTCTACCTTAACCAAATTGATACCATTAATAGAATATTCAAAAACAACAGGATTCTTTGCTCTGTAAAATGACATGAAGTTTCATTTATCAAGGTTCAGAGTGAGCTTGTTATATATACACCACTGTCCAAAACTGTTCAAGTCCCCCTGCAAGTCCAAACAATCAGATACAGCCCTAATGGAATGGAACAATTTAAAGTCATCAGCATAGGGCAAAAATCTAGAATGCTTGACAGTTGTGGACAAGTCATTTATGAACAGGTTGAAGAGTAGTGAGGAGAGATGACCACCCTGGCGAACTCCAGATGTTACATTAATCGCACGAGATGGTACGTTATTGATATTCACCATAAACCTTCTACTTGAAATATAGCTACCAAACCACTCCCAAAGACAACCTCCCACTCCATAGTGCTTAAGTTTCTGCACGAGTATCTGGGGGTTGACCCTGTCGAAGGCCTTGGAAAAGTCAGTGTATATTGCATCACCCTGACACCTATCCTCCAAGGCCCCCAACACATAGTCAGTGTACACCAATAGGTTGGAGACTGTTGAACGATTACTAACAAATCCATGGTGCTCAAGGCAATTTTTTTGTTTAAAAAATATGGGGTGATTTATTGCTCTATAGTTTGTTATATTGTTTCTATCTCCACTCTTAAAAATGGGTGTTACATAGTTGATTCTCCAATGATCGGGAAATTGACCAGTTGACAAAGAATCATTATATACTGTGAGCAAAATAGGACACAAGAGAAAACGACATATAATTATATATGAAGTTACAAGGGATGCCATCGGGCCCTGCAGGCAGGTTTAAACGTAAAGACTCAATAGCCTCAAAAACATCGATCAGGTTGACATCAACATGATTAATACACTCAGGATAATCGAATTTAGATGCTATATCACATGAAGCATGTTCATCATCTGAGTAAACTGAGCTGAAAAAAGAGGCAAACATCTCCTGCGGATTCTCAGATACATGATTTTGAAAAGACATGCTAAGAGGCAAAATCATGTATTTATTTTTAGTATGAATGTACTTCCAGAATTGCTTTGGGTCATGCTGAATACTATCTTCAATGTGTTTGATGTAATTATTATGAGAGATATTTGTCAGTTTTTTGCAAATCTGCCTAGCTTCAACAAAAAGTTCATAGTCGGAAAGAGAACCTGAGCATTTATAATTTCGATGCATTTGCTTTTTGTGAACAATC
The DNA here is from genome assembly GCA_016904865.1 of Pissodes strobi. Taxonomy (NCBI): domain Eukaryota; kingdom Metazoa; phylum Arthropoda; class Insecta; order Coleoptera; family Curculionidae; genus Pissodes; species Pissodes strobi. Next base: position 19,860 of record MU185689.1, on the reverse strand, counting down.
ATATTTTTCAACTCAGGAGACATCCAAACTGGAAACTTGGGATTTTTGGCTCCACATTTAGGAACAAACAAATCTACAACTAAAGACAGTACAGAGTAAAATTCATCTATGATAATATTAACGCCAGTGTTGTTTAAAATGTCAGCCCAATTATATTCCGCTAGAAATGTATTAATATCATGGTAAGATGCCAATTTAAAATTATAATAATAATGGTCATAGTTTAAGGGCTGTAAATTGTTATTTAAAGTAATATGAAGTTCTAAAGCTGGGTGGTACTTATCGCAAGAAATAAATGGACTATTAACAAGGGAAACATTTAAATTATCGCAATTACTAAAGGCTAAGTCGAGAAAGTTTGATGAAATGTTCGGTATGCTGTTACATTGATAGAAATTTAAGAAAGCAACATGATTTGAAAGACACTCAACCTGCTCTGATATGTTTCCCACAGCTCTCGTTTCATCATCTTCATTTAGCCAGTTGACTTTCGGCAGGTTTAAATCTCCGGCGAGTATCATCCTGTCACATTTATGGTGTTCTAGTATATACTCAATTGATAGACAAAACTATTGGTGTTTTTCAACAGATGACTGAGGCGGGACATATGTGCATCCAAAAACAAAAGCAGAGGTCCCCACTCTTACCGATACAAAAAGCTGCTCCGCAAGCACTCTACCTCGACCTCCAAGCATCTTGATGGGTAACTATTTTTCACAGCCATCATGAGGCCACCTCACCTGTTACTATGACTAGTAGAACTACTCCGATCACATCTATAGATCACATAATTTGACAGATCAAATTCTCCACTCATCACAGACGCAGAGAGCCATGTCTCTGTAAATAAGAAAACATCATAATTGTCCAGCAGTGCAAGCTGTGTCAGTCCTTCTTGTTTATTAAGCAGACTTCTTACATTTTGGTAATATACGTTAAAATTTAGCTTATCTGTATGCCTGTTTAATTTCTGCGAAAATTTTGGTGGCTATTATTCGCATTAGGGAGTTTGTTAGTTTGGACATTGCGTGGCCGATGGTTAAAATGCCTAACAATAACATTTAATGGCCAGAACTGTGTACTGTATATCCTTTAACATACTAGCATAAGCATTATCAATATCGACCTTAAAAGATGACAAGTGCTCGCATCTTTGCATTCCAATTTATCCAAAATGTATTGTTGAACTGATTGGTCGGAGTCATTGGATGCAACCCTACCAACATAGAACCATTGCTTTGAAGGGATGCCAGTGAAACCGCCTTGAGATTCAGATTGAATTTCTCTAAAAGTAGTACCTCTTATAAAAAAGGAGGAGTCACGTGAATTATCCTTGTGGTGGTGTTGGTTAATTTCATTTAATATATGATAGGCATTTGATATTGCATTCCCCACATCCTTAGCAGTAATTGTTTGAGTATTAATAACAGCTCCATTAGTATTTGCGGATTTTCTGGAGACACATTCATTGCGGCAGTTATCAATAGCGATATCAGGTTTTGGATTGATACTAACAGAAGCTCTAGTTTCACACAGGTTCGTCCCAACAAAATTGTGTTGAAAAAGTTCGTTATCAACAGTTCCAGTTTGTGATGCAATAACATGGAGATTGGGCGCAGTTGAGTCCGCACCTGACATCATCACCGAAGCTGTCGGAACAGCTGTTGGTTCCGGCAACACGCCTTGATTTGCCTTCGATGGTGTGACGTGAGCGTCGTTGACAATTGACACTTGATCCGGTTGACAGATGAGGGGGGAGGGAGGGTGAGGAAGAGTCATAACCCCATTTGTTTGTTTTGATTTGGATGGATTTAATTTTGGTTTTACCTCCTGCAGCTTTAGTTCCAAACGATCTATCTTCTCTCTTAAAAGATCATTCATGACAGTAATAGACCACAAACCCATCGAAACAATTTTGGGGTCATGATATGATACACCTTGAAATAGTATAATTTAAGTAGTCCTAAGAGAAATAAACATTTTTAAGCCCTATACTGTACATTTTGGGTGGTGCATGTGGAAACTGTGGAAAAGTGAAAATCCAATACTCAATTTGTCAAATATTTTTGTTCGGCTTTTTGAAATTTAGTTGGTGCTAATAACTGTAATCAATATACAGCTTACGCGCTACGCGCGCTTTTCTTTTTACTCTGGTTAGTTTAAGTTAGTTTGGGTTAGCTTTGGTTAGTTTGGGTTAGTTTAGGTTAGTTTGGGTTAGTTTGGATTAGTTTGGCCCAATGGGGTTTCATACATAGATCTCACTTTCGTTTTGGAAGAGGTAATTAAATCAGATTAGAAATGGGAAGTACTCAAAGAAGAAGAAAGCCTCAGTGACCATCACTTTATATCAATTGACATCCGGGTTAAAGAGAAACTAAATAAAGCACCTGTAAAATAATAAAAAGACTAGAACAAACGGACTTTAAAGAAAAATTTACTTACCTTGCTAACAATGAAAACTCTGAAAACATAGATAATCAAATAAAACAAATAAAAAATACTTACCAGTTATCACGGCGCAGCCTCCGAGCAAATCACCAATTTAAGATGCCCTACTGGTGGACGGACGAAGTCCAGCGGGAGATAGCCGACCTAGACATATTTGGCCAAGCCTATCAAATCGTGAAAGCTCAATTAAACGCTGTGGGCCCAAGGCTGTTCCTCAAAAGAGAGGAAAAGGTGCGGATCTTCCATGAACTCTTCACTACGGCAGCGCAAAATCAACTACCAATCTAGAGTCAAATGGACCGGACGTCACCCTAGAAGAAATTACAAAGGCAATAGCAAAAATCAAGGTAGGAAATGGACTGGATGAGATGCTGCCTGCCGACGCGAAACTCATTCTCCTAAATGATACGTATTTTAGACGTCTTTTTTCAAAATGCCTAGGCACGGGCTACTTCCCCTTGGAATGGAAGAAGTCAAAACTGATACTCCTAGAAAAACCGAGTAAGCCTGGAGATACCGAGAAGAAGTACAGACCGATTGCTCTGTTGGATGTCCTAGGCAAAGTTCTGGAACAAATTATAACATCCAGGCTCCACGAAGAACTACTCAGAACGGGTGGTCTAAATGAAAATCAATACGGCTTTCGTAAGAATAAATTGACAGTTGACGCCATTCAAAAAGTAGTAGATATAGTGCAGCAAAATAAAAATGAAATAGTGACGATTATATGCATTGACGTTAAAAACGCTTTTAACACCGCAAACTGGTCGCTTATAATAGAAACACTCAAGACTAGAAATATTCCAGACTACCTAATAAAAATCATAATCTCCTACTTCACAGATAGGGTCGTCTCAGTGGACAAGGATTCGGAATTCAGGGTCGAGGGGGGAGTCCCACAGGGATCTGTACTGGGCCCTACCCTGTGGAACGTATTATACGACGACGTAATGATGATAAGGATACCGGAAGTCACAATAATCTGTGATGCTGACGACATCATAGTAATTGTTACTGCTACGACAATCTTAGAATCCATTGAAAGAGGCAATGCAGCTCTTTATGTAATAAATTCGTGGATGAATGAGAACAAGCTTCAGGTGGCGCCAGATAGAACAAGCTGTTTGGTGTTTGGGTGGAGTTATAAAAACAGGAGGCAGATTGTCTTCAATTTCAACTCGACTATTATTGTACGTCAAAAGACCCTAAAATATCTGGGTGTTACGCTTGACTATAACCTGCTGTTTACTCCATACATCAACGAGGTTCTGAACAAGGCCAATAATATTCACCGAGCCTTCGAAGCTATTCTTCCGAACATAGGAGGTCCTTCCAGTATTAGAAGAAGAGTCGCTGCCTTGACCTTCCAGTCCTTAATCCTGTATGCAGCACCAATCTGGAGTAAAGGCGCAGATATTGAAAGGAACGCTGCCAAACTTATTTCCTACCAACGAAAAGTTGCCCTTAGATGCATAAGCGCCTATCACACAGTTTCGGCCGACGCAGCTGTTCTACTGGCGGGATTGGTGCCAATCGTCAGTCTCGAAAAAGAACGAACGAGAATATATAGGAGAAGAAAAAGCATGGGAGAGGAAATAAACGAGGAGGACACTGTAAAAATTCAAAAAGAAGAGAGAAACATCACTATGTAAATGTGGCAAGAAGAATGACGAACAACACAAAACACTGCGGCATGGTCAAGAAGGCTAATACGAGATATGTGGATGGAACGCAATTTCGGTGACGTGACATATCCAATCACTCAGTTTCTGACAGGGCACGGATGTTTTGCATCGTATCTACATAGGTTCAAGAGACGGGAAAGCCCAGCGTGCATGTACGGTGATACCGAAAATGATACTGCGGAACATATGTTGTTTGAGTGCGATAGGTTTCATACTTTTAGAGTGGCTGCAGAAACTGCAGTCGGTGTGCGCCTAAGACCGGAGAATCTAATAGAGACAATGATAAAATCCCGTGCAAACTGGGAAACAATAAGTCGCATGATGAATAGAATGGTAGAGACGAAGGAAAAGGAGGAGAAGGAACCAGCAGTGGAAGTCTAAACCGGCACGACAACTCCTGTCCCGAAGTTGATATTTTCTTCGAAGTGGTGCCGGGATAGGCAGCTGGAGACCAACAGAGGAAGAGGGTTTTAGTCGGTCGCTTCGGCGGCGTCCGACACTCCCCATGGTCGCCAGAATGGCCCAACAATATCTTGAATTTAAATGCAGCTAATACCAATGACCGTGGGGGTGCATAGACAAGCATTTCCTAAACCTCTATAAAAAAAAGTGGGTTAGTTTGGGTTAGTTTAGGTTAGATTGGGTTAGTTTGGGTTAGTTTGGGTTAGTTTGGGTTAGTGTGGGTTAGTTTGGTGTCATTTGGGATAATGAAGAGACAAGCGCACGTAGCGGGCTTGTCTTTTTACTTTGGTTAATAAGGGTTAGAGAGGTAGAGAGCTACTCTAAGCGAAGAATTTTTTTCTAGTGGATTTTCGCTCTTTAAATTTATTTTTTTTTTTGAAAATAAGATTGATGTATTTGCGGGGAAAAACTTTGATTGTTCTGCGTTCAGACAGGTACTATAATGTCAAAAATAAATTTAATATTTTCCTAATGGATTTCCGCTAAACGAAACTTGACCCAATGTCATTACTAAATCTGATGAACAACAGTGGTCCCAAATGGGATCCCTGAGGAATACCTGACATATTCCTAATTTGCCTCGACTTAAATCCATTCACTCTTACAACCTGGGTACTGTCAGAAAGATAACTAGATAACCAGTTAAGCATTATCCCCTGGACCCCAACCATTTTCAGCTTTCCGATCAGAGCAGGATGATTAATTCTGCGGAATGCATTGGAAAAGTCAGTATAGATGACATGAACCTCCCCACCCCCGTCCAAAACAATCGACAAGTACTCGACATAGGTAAGTAGATTAAGATCAGTAGATCTATCTTACAAATCCAAATTACTCGTCAATTATAATACCACCCAGCAAAGCACACAAATGAGCAGTAACAATTTTCTCAAAAAGCTTAGGAACGGTACATCAGCGTGATTACCTGATTTATGAATTGGAGTGATGTAGCTGATTTTACAGCAGATAAGGCAAATAGGAATGGAATGGTTAGAAATATTTATATGACTTAAGGATGGAGCTTCATCCGGTAAATTACACAGACTGACAGCATAAACAGATTCAAAGTATTCTGCAAAAAGGTCAGGCAATTCTGGTCCCAGTTGGCAATGTTTATCCCGAAGGACCATAGCCAAAGGAAGTTCATTATATTTGCGCTTGGAATCAATGAAAGACCAAAATTGATTTGCGCATTGATTATCAATCAGAGATCATTCGCACTGCATTACATAATCCCGATAGCATTGATTAGAAACCAATTTGCACTCGGATCGAATTCTGGAGAAATTAGTATAGCTGTCTCTTGTACCAGTGGTCTTGCAAACCTTATGAGCATTTTTTTTTTATCTATTGTTAATTGCCTCAACTCTGCCGAAAACCATCTCGGAAATCTCCTCTGAGAGACTTTCTTCTTAGGGACAATTGCATGGATGAAAAAAAATAAAGTGTCATGAAAAATGTTTACCATATCATTAGGATTATGATTTGATAATAGTTTATCCCAGTTAATCAGCCCGAGAAGGCCATTCAGGAGAGTCATATCAGCAGCCTTGTAATCATAATAAAACTCATTACACTGGGGTCCATTGGAGTTACTGTGGTTTATTGTAGTCGCAGTTCGTATATACAAAGGTGGATGGTACAAATCCATTGGAACCATGGGTTCATCAGCAATAGAGACCATAGTGCCCAAGTGGATTGAAAGAGATTATGAAATGCACAAAGTTCAGAAAATAAAGTGTTTATCTCGGCATCACTAGAAGTTGCATTCGGAGACAATGTAGGCACTGAACAAAGATCCTCTGATGACCACACACATCTTGGCAAGTTAAAGTCCCCAATAATGTAGCAGGGAAGACTGCATTTTTCCATAACATCATCGATAGTAGCACAAAGAATTTGATAACTTGAAATTGGAGACTTAGGAGGTAGGTATGCAGTCCCTACCAATATTCTGTTAGTACCCGTACCAATCTTCACAAATAATTGTTCTATGTTGCCGGAAGTACTGAGGAAAGACCTTTGTAAGGTCCTAAGGACAGCCACCATTACTCCTCCTCCCCTATTAGCCGGACTGTTATCCACATTCCTATCACATCTATATATGCTATAGTCAAACAATCCAAGCTCTGCATCACCAAAGTCACTCGTTAATCAAGTCTCACTTAAAACTATAATTGGAAAACAATTGGATAAAACACTTTTTTGGAGAGTTGCAAGCTTGGTTCGCAATCCCCTAACATTCTGATAGAATATCTCAATACCTCTAGAGGGATGAAAACTACTGGCATTGATTTGCGTAGGCACATTATTTACTTTTTTTTCTGTTGTATATGGGGAACACCATTTCGGATTCTAATAGAAAAATCTTCAGCCTTTTGACGACGACTCCTAAGTTCAACAGAAAGCTCCTTTTCCATATTTCTCTGCTTATTGATTAGATCGTGACCTATAAAGACTTTTTTACCTTTTAGTTTATATTCATCCCTCAACAACATCTGGACATCATAAGTAGATGGTAGTTTAACCTTCATGGCACGAAATTGATTTTTATTTGGTTTTCCCACTCTTACAACATTCACAATTTCCATTAGAAAATCCTGTTCATTAGAAGCAGCAAACTGTTGAGAGTGGGCCATTTGCACTGTTAACATTAGAAGTGGCTTTTTTAAGAGATTCTACTTCTGAACGAGGTTCTTTGAAAGCTTTAAGCAAAAGAGGTAACTGTTGGAGTCCCTTCTAACAATCTTTGCAGTAAAATCTTAATTGGCGAGAACCCTTTAATTCCATCACCTTAGTCTAAAAATAAATAAGAAGAGAGGTGCTATTAAAATACAAACACTATTTGCAAAAAATAGTCAACAACTATCAACAAGGAATATAAGACATTTTGTGACGATATTTTTAATTGCGCAAGTTTATTGTGAACTTTTTCTCCTAAACAGTTGTTAATAAATTACACTTGCAATAACACGAAATATAAGGCGTATAAACTCGAATATCACGATAACAAGGTGTAATCGTGCTTAGACTAATTTCAAAACACTTTTAGGCTGTGCCACGCCTAAACCATAGAACTATTCTCACATTTTTCACCTATAATTACCTAAATGTATCTTTATCGAGATAAGGAAAATTTCAGTTGGTCACACCTTTTTCAAACAAGTAGTTTATGAAGCAAGTGAAGGATTTTACGTGAGCTTAGATATCAATAAGGATAGGTCTATCTTTTATAGAATGTAGAAACGTGACTTTAAAATAATGACAATAATTAAGCAATTTCCCTTATGTAGGGAAATTTCGCTTTTCAGCGCAACTAAAATTATATACTCTGCCAAAGCGGTTTGACACTTCCATCAATTTTGGATGATATCTACTCGGTGGTTGAAACTAAAACTTCCCTGTTTTCCGTCCATTTGGAGACAAATACACCTTTACGCGTTCTCCGGATATATTCATATTCAACCTTACAACACTTTCGGATCGCTTTTCTATTATTTGTGAGAATCCTTGTAATAAGAGTAATGAGTATTAATAATTTTTTTGAGAGCTGCGCTGGATAATGGTTTGATCTGTGAAACTATAAATCCGACATTTTTACAACTTACTTTATATTCTATTTAAATTGGTTGATGAAGTAATGTTTATAGTAAAGTTGACTTTTAAAAGGAAAATTGTAACCTGAATTTTGGCTGAATGGATATGGACAGACGCGTTTGACTTTCTTTCTTGTACCTCAAATAAATTTAGGGTGATTTACGCTTTTTTAAATTTATTTATTTAACTTATTTTACATAAAATAAATGGACTGTTTTTAATACATGTTTATCGTGCTGCTCGCCGCTAGAGAAGGAAGTCTTCGTTCTCGTTCTTCGTCGGAGTCGCTTCTTGCATGGTTGCCGGCTTTCTCTTCGTGTTGTCGTCAACATGCCCCCCGCCTTGAAAGGATGGGTTTTCAAGAATTTCATCAGTCAACAATGGAAGCGGGCATATTTTCTGGCAGGCGCGTTTAATAGTTCCATTAGCCGTCCGTATGGAGGCCACTCTTTAAATTCCGTCCCTTCCTGGATGAAGAGCAATTATTTTCCCCATTTTCCAACGTAGAGATGGTTGGTTATCTTCCTTAATCAGAACAAGACCCCGGAACAGGTTTTCTTCCATTTTGCCCTTTGTTGCAACTCGGAGACGTACTCTTTCGACCACCGGCTCCAGAAGTTTTACCTCATTTATTCAAGGAGTTGGTATCTGCTTAGTCTTCCAACTTGCACAGTCGTCAGGTCTGCTTCCGGTGTGCATAGTAGCGTACGACCAATCAAAAAATGGGCGGGAGCCAAAGGATTTAGGTCGTTGGGGTCACAGGTTAGTGGAGAAATAGGTCGGGAATTTAACACCGCCTCAATTTGCGCAAATACAGTGCTTAGTTCCTCAAACGTCAAAGTTGCATATCCTATAACGCGTTTAAGGTGTGACTTGCTAGATTTCACGCCGGTTTCCCAAAGGCCGCCGAAATGAGGGGAACTAACTGGAATAAACCGCCATTCGATACCGTCATTGGCACAACTATCGTGAATGGTATTTTCATTATTTCGAAAGAAGTCACACAGTTGCCTAAGTTCAGCGTTCGCACCCACAAAATTGGTGCCATTATTCGAATATATCCGAACTGGTTTCCCCCTACGGCTCATAAAACGTTTTAAGGATAAAATAAGAGAGTTCGTAGTCAGGTCGGAAACCAATTCGAGATGGACAGCTTTGGTTGAAAAACACACAAATAAGGTCAAATAGCATTTAGTTATTTTAGCCCCTCTACCCTTTCTATCCCTTATAGAAAATGGACCCGCGTAATCTACGCCGCACACCTGAAATGGATAACTAATCTCCAGACGCTTCTGCGGCAAATTACCCATCAAGGGGATAATACTAGTAGGCTAAAACCTAAAACATGTAACGCATGATCGCACTGTGTTTTTTGATAAATTTCTACCCCCTACTGGCCACAGATTTTCGCGTATGTTGCTAAGTAGAAGCTGTGGGCCGGCATGAAACATCTTCACATGCTCATACCTGAAAATTAACTTGCATAATTGAGTTTTAGCGGATATAATGACAGGATGTTTCTTGTCTCGATGAAAGGCTGAATTCTTTAAGCGACCACCCACTCTAAGTAGGCCATTTTTATCAATAAAGGGATTTAAGTTAAACAGTTTACTTTTGCGATTAATTTTATGGCCTCCTGAGAGTAGCTTAATTTCATCAGAAAATGTCTCTGATTGCGATAGTTTCAATAAAAAGGAATACGAATTGTCAATTTCGAATACCGTTAAACTACCAGTTACTTTATTTGCATTTTTACAATTAGAGATAAATCTAAAGACGTATGCGCATGAGCGTTTTAGACGAGTCAGAGAAGAAAATCGAGTTAAATCAATGAGAGACATTTGTTCGTGTAAATTTAGCGCTTAAGATTTTAATTCAGGTAAATCGACTAAACTTATCTTTGAATTTGGCCAACAACTTTCGCTTTGTGACAACCATTCGGGCCCGTGCCACCATAACGAACAATCAACCAACTCACTCGGAGACACTCCGCGAGACAAAATGTCGACTGGGTTGTGCTTGGTAGAAATATGTCGCCAAGTCCAATTTCCTGTTGACTCCTATATTTCTGAAATTCGATTAGCTGCAAATGTCTTTAGAAGGTTTGGTGATGCCTTCAACCATCCTAAAACGATTGAAGAATCTGTCCAGAATACTACATTATCCAGAGTTATTTTAAGGGAGGACACAACTTTATTTGCTAATCGGGCGGAAAGTAGTGCTCCACATAGTTCTAGTCGGGGAATAGTTACAACTTTAATCGGAGCCACCTTTGTTTTTAAAGAAAATAAGTGCACTTGAATGTTTCCATCTTGGTCACAAGAGCGCATGTAAACGCATGAACCGTAAGCATTTTCGCTTGCATCGGAGAAACAATATAACTCTATGAACTTCGGATTTTTACAAATTGCGTGTCGAGATATTTTTAAGTCATTTAAAATGTTAATTTCGTTCCTGAATTTAAGCCACATAGAATGAATTGAACACGACACGGCCTCATCCCAAGCTAATTTTTCCAACCAAAGTTTCTGTAGTAAGATTTTTGCGGTTATTATGCACGGACTTAAAAGACCAAGCGGTTCAAAGATTTGACCGATGCAGGACAAAATTAAGCGCTTTGTGACTCTACCAGTTTTTGAAATTAGGCCTATATTATATGTAAGTACATCGTTTGCGCTTGACCATGCAAGCCCTAAAGTCTTTGTCGTTTCATCGGTACCTATTTTAATGACACTACTAATTGCCTTTACATCTGACGTAATGTTTTGAACTACTTCTTGTGAATTTGAATGCCACTTTCTAAGCTCAAATCCCCCTGAGCGTAATATTTCAGATATTTGTAGACCGAGTTCGGATAATTCTTCCACAGAATCCGCCCCGAAAAGTCCATCGTCCACGTAAAAGTCATTTTTTATTATATCTGAACAAATCAGATAATCGGTTTCGCATTCAATTCCTAATTGGACCAAACAACGTATCGCAAGGAAAGCGGCACTGCTGGTACCGTATGTAACTGTTAGAAGTTCGTATATATCAAAAGGCTCAGAAGGGCTTTTCCTCCAAATTATCCTTTGTAATGGACGTTGGTCAGGTATCACGAGAATCTCGCGATACATTTTCGCGATATCGGCCGCTACTACAAAGGCGTATGTGCGAAATCGCATCAATATTGACAGCAAATCATTTTGTATTGTAGGGCCCACCATTTGTAAATCGTTCATAGAAACCCCGGTAGTCGTGGGCGCACTACAATCAAAAACAACTCTTAGTCTTGTCGTCAGGCTATCTTCCTTGAGTACCCCATGATGAGGCATATAATAACTAATATGAATTTCATTTTGTTCAGAAATTTTTCGCATATGTCCTAATGTTTCGTATTCGCGAATAAAATTTACATATTGGACTTTAAATTCGGAATTACGTGCCATCTTTTTCTCTAGGGCTAAAAAACGTTTTTCTGCTTGCGTTCTAGATTCTCCTAATTTCTCTAAAGAATCGTTAAAAGGAATTGAAACAATGAAACGGCCGGTATTATCACGTGCAGTGGTTGCTCTAAAATGTTGTTCGCATAATTCTTCTTCTCTGGGCCAATGTTTGAGTCCACCAAACTCTTCCAACTCCCAAAATTTAGCAAGTTGTGTTTGGACGTCAGAATTCTTGGCAAAATTGCAATAAATTTTATTGTTTTTGTTATAAATCCTGATAGTACCGGATACTATCCAACCAAATACGGTCTTTTGTAGAATAGGGAGATTGGAACCTAACTTAAATTGCCCAATTTGTAAAAGTTCCCAAAATAGGCTAGCCCCGATCAAAATGTCAATAGGACCTGGCTTATCGAAAGACGCATCAGCTAAGAGTATATTTTCTGGTAATTTCAATGTTTTGACGTCTACAGGGGTACTCGGAATCATTCCAGGGATATGTTTTATTACAAAACAGGTAATAATTGCATTAAAAGGGCTGTGTTGAGATTGAATTTTTAACTCGCATTTTTTATTAACTTCGGAGATCGTGTTATTAGTACCTGCTACTGCTATGGCAGTTTCTGACGTTTTCAAATTTAATCGCTTGCAAAGTTCGATTGTGATCCCGAGTCTAAAATCGCACGTACTGTATGTGTTTTATTACTATGATCTATGACTTGTATAAGAGCAGTTGACAGCAACACACTACCCATATTATAACTGGTTAAAGTAGCTACAGTGTCCGTCTTTTGTGCGTTTTCTGGGTTATTTGGGATAGGTGTGTGAAGAAGTGTGTTGTGCCGACCATTGCACTTTCTGCAATTGGACAATCTGCATACTGTATTTTTGTGACCAAGCCTTAAACAATTTAGGCATAACTTAAGCTGCCTTACTTGCTGTAACCTGTCTGTAGGAGATAGTTTTAATAAATCAGCACAGTTTCTAATAAAATGATTATCGCTTTTACAAAAGACACAAGTCATTCTGTTACCGTTATTTTGCGCATTACTATTTGTATTAAAAACTAAAACTTGAGTGTCGTCAATATTTTCCTCTGTATCGTTGGTTAGAAAGACCTTGGATCCATTCATTTTACTTGATTTTTGACTTGCATCACTACTCTTTAATTCAATTGTTTTAAGTAGATCAGCCTTTGATTTTAAAAAGGATTTGAAATCACTTAGATTCGGCATATCTAATTTTGAAATGTATTCTTCCAATCCCTGACTGTCCCGGTGTCTAATTTAGAAGTAACAATATATATTATAAGAGTATCCCAATGTTCAGCGGGTTGTTTTAATTGTTTAAGAGCTTTTAGATGTTTTGATAAGGTGTCTATTATATTACGTAATGTTTTAGATGCTTCTTTTGAAAACGCTTGAATGTTAAATATCGCCCTAATGTGGTTTTGAACTAGAAGTCTTGTATTATTATATCTATCCCATAAAAGGTCCCAAGCCACAAGGTAGTTACTCGCAGAAAACTCTAGAGATGACACCACTTCAGCTGCATTTCCCGACAAAGATACCTTTAAATAATGATATTTCTGGATGCCAGTTAGCGATTCGTTTGTGTGAATTAGTGACTCAAAGGTTTCCCGAAATTCTAACCACCCTTCGTAGTTGCCACTGAACTTAGGAACTTGTATGGGAGGGAGTTTAACATTTGTAGGAGTATCTCTGAAAGCTACACTTTCGCTATCTGAGCTACTATTATTTTGTTTGTTATATTCAAAAATAATTTTTTTTGCCTTACTAATTTCTTGGAAGTATGTATGTGAAAACGCTTCTCGCTCTTTAAATTCTTCTTCCAAGTCCGCCTCTGAGACTATCGTTTCTAAATCCGATTGAATTTCATTAAATTCATCTAGTAACTTATCGCATAATGTCTGACGAACTTCTAATTGATAAAAATCATCCTCATCTGTTGTTACATTTATTTTTTCGCGTAGGTCATTAAGATATTTTGAAAATATCGTAAGCTTGGCTTTTATTAAGCCCCTTTGTCGCTTAAGTTTTTTAATCGCCTCGTCTGCCATTTTGTTTAAAGTTTATCGCATAAGATTAATATTAATAATTGTTTTATTTTTATTCAAAATACCAAATGATTCCCTTAATGCCGAAATTTAATTATTTATGAAGTGATTCGCTTAATCGAATTAATAAAATCGAACTACTTAAAGTTTCTATAAAAAATAATATAATTAAAGTCCGGCCACGTTGCAATTGCTAACAGAGCTCCACAGAAGCGCGCGAGAGAAAGGAACAGCTGGCAGCTGGTGTGGAAGGGAGATAGCCGATAGGCCCTATATCGATCGCCGCGCCGCCGCCGTCGCGTCGCCGCCACGAATGTATAACGCCCGGTCCTACGTGAGCGATTTGCAGCGAACGCGAACGCGAATCAAGGGCGATGCCGTGCGACTATATTAACTTTTCGTACGGCATCGCCAACGCTTCGCGTTCGCGTCGACTGTAACGCCCGGTCCTACGTGAGCGATTTACAGCGAACGCGAACGCGAATCAGTGGCGATGCCGTGCGACTATATTACGCCCGGTCCTACGTGAGCGATTTGCAGCGAACGCGAACGCGAAACAGTGGCGATGCCGTGCGACTATATTAACTTTTCGTACGGCATCGCCAGCGCTTCGCGTTCGCGACGCCTGTAAATCGCTCACCTAGGACTTGGCGTTAACTTTTCGTACGGCATCGCCAGCGCTTCGCGTTCGCGTCGGCTGTAAATCGCTCACCTAGGACTTGGCGTAAATCGCTCACCTAGGACTTGGCGTAAGGTTCAAAATCGCGTGTAATTAATAAAACGTGTATTTGTATTATTATTATTATTGATTGTAAATTTTAGCTTCAAAGCTATATTATTCTATTATATAGATCAATATCGCATAATAAAACTATATACCGCATGCACTGCACCTACACAAATCAAGACGGCACAAAGGGAGATGAATTTTATGGATTGAAGTACTTACCCAATATGGCAGCGCGAGCAGCGCTTAACACACCGATTTCCACTTGTTACTCTAATTCGAGTCGAAGGACCATCATGGACAGACGCGTTTGACTTTCTTTCTTGTACAGGGTGTTCACCCATAATGTCCCCCCCCCCCCCCCCCCCTTTAACTTTGTTAATTTTTAAGCTACAAAAAAAATAAAAAAAACAAAATTGTAGAGTTTTTTATGTAGTTTTTAAACACCTAAAGAAAACAACAAAAAAATTGTATAGTATACAGGGTAGATCAAAGAGAACCATTTTTTTAAATCTAGCCCCCATTTTTTATTCGATTTTTCGATTCTACCTAAAATTCTAAGCATTTTTAATGTAACACACTATATGCCTGTTCCTAATACTTTAGGAGTTATTGACAGTTGAAGTCGCTATTTTTAATTATAATAATAATTCTTTTAATCATTTTTAAAACAGAAGTTACAAAAGCACTACTCGAAGCAATGAGGTCGAATTGAGGAAACTCACTTTGCCGGCTTTCTCTTCGTGTCGTCGTCAACAGGGTAGATATAAACATTCAACGTTTTAATAACATAATGTACGTTCCATTCAAATTAGTATGAAAAAGAGACATTATGACTGTAGTTAAGTTGATCTGAAATGTTATTGGAAGCTTGAATTATAGTAAAGCTGTTTTTCCTATGAATTGCGATACGCCGTTTTTAAATGTTTGTTTGTTTTCTAGTACAATAATAATATGTTAAGAAGAATTGGCTGAGAAACTGATTTTCACTAAGTTTTAAATTTGTTCACCCAATGTATTTCGTTGCACGGCAACTTTGTCAAGTGACTAGGTATAAAATTTACACCTAGTCATTTCACAAAGTTGCCGTGCACCTCACTTTTATTATATCATAGCCATGTGGAAATATGGGCTCCTTTACGGGTTTCCATTATGGACCGTTTACTTAAATTTGCTTTTTTATAGGAAAAAATGCCTGGTTCATCAAGAAATAGAAAAAATGTGTGCAGAAACGTAAGGAAAATCTGGAGCAAACAGGACATGGAACAGTCTATAACTGCAATTGTCGGCGGAATTGGAAGCAAGACGTTTGGTATCTTAATTAACCACTTTTAATGAACTGTATTACTATAGGGTAGTGAGAGGAATTGAAACATGTATTCGGATTAATTTACTTTAATAATGCAGGTGTAAATTGCATTTGAATATTATAGATATAAATAAACAGCGTTTTCTATGTTAAATAGAAATTATATATGTACAATTCAAGAATAATTGCAGGCATTCGTTCATTCAAGCATAAACTAATATTACAAAAGGTTTCTTAAAATTAGAAATATCTAATAAAAAGTCTTGATTGTTTGATTTAAAAATGAGTTTTCTATCTTTCTTATTTTAATACTTTTCGTTCTCCAACTTAGCAACTTTCACACAGCGTACCTTATCACCTTGACTCTGCTTTACCTGTCTTCAACGGGGAGAGACTTTACTTAGTTATCTTCCAAATTTAATTTTGCTTACAGAAATTCGACCAGGAATGTCAATCCGCCATATATGTTTAATTTTCCAAAGGGGACGCTATCGTTCTGACTTCGAAGAATTGCTTAAAAAAGCCCAGAAGGAGGTCTTTATCCAACCTTGGACAAATATAACTGAGGTGCACTAAATATTCTCTAATATTTGTGCATTCAAGAGAAAATGGTCCAAACAGGAATTTGACCTTTTGGCGCGAAGAGGCACTTGTTGGAGCGCGGTAACAGGACCGATCCAGCAATGTGGAGTGTTAGCAGAGCACTGACTATTGAATTTCTTTCTTCGAGCGGGTCGCCTAGCGGCAAAACCACATAATAAAAGTGGGCGGTGACACATACCGCATTCATTTGAAATTAACAGGGTAGAAACTGTTTTCTTTCTTTATTTGACACATTATCATTCACAATGCTGACTGAGACAAAAATCTATTGAATTAAAAACGATTACAAACGTTTTCCTTTACGAGAAAAGTTGCTATATTGTAATCTATTACACTGGCAGTACTGTTGTACAGGATGTTCACCCATAATGTCCCCCCCCTTTAACTTTGTTAATTTTTAAGCTAGAAAGAAAATAAAAAAACGAAATTGTAGGGTTTTTTATGTAGTTTTTGCACACCTAACCAAAAAAACAAAAAATTGTATAGTATACAGGGTAGATCAAAAAGAATTATTTTTTTAAATCTAGCTCCTATTTTTTATTCGATTTTTCGATTCTACCTAAAATTCTAAGGATATTTAATATAACACACTATATGCCTATTTCTAATACTTTAGGAGTTATTGACAGTTGAAGTCGCTTTTTTTTAATTATAATAATAATTCTTTAATCATTTTTGAAACAGAAGATACAAAATCACTACTCGAAGCAATGAGGTCGAATTGAGTAAACTCAATATTTACACCTCAATGAGTTCAAAAGCTAAACAAAAAGTTATATTCTTAGGTGGCTGTTGCCATAAAAAAATAAAAGAACAAACAAAATAGCGAATTCAACTGTCAATAACTCTTAAAGTATTAGGAATAGGCATATAGTGTGTTATATTAAAAATCCTTAAAATTTTACGTAGAATCGAAAAATCGACTAAAAAATGGGGGCTAGATTTAAAAAAATGTTTCTTTTTGATCTACCCTGTATACTGTACAATTTTTTGTTTTTTTCTTTACGTGTGCAAAAACTATATTAAAATCCCTACAATTTTGTTTTTTATTTTTTTTTGTAGCTTAAAAATTAACAAAGTTAAAGGGGGGGGACATTATGGGTGAACACCCTGTACAGATTCGAATTAAAGGATTGTCCGTCCAGGTTTGGACTAAGGTGTTTTGAAGAACTGGCATATGCTAATTTAAATGCACAAATTGGGTTGTACCCGAGGTGAAATAAATTTATTTTGCGTTTAATTGCGGCTCTTTCATTCTACATACATACAGGGTGTTATCACCAAATGATATGGTGAAAAACGATAGTTTCTACATGTGTTGGGGTGTTTATAATGAGTCTGTTGGGATTTTAAATTCCATTAAATGCGAGATAAAGATGTCAAGAATAGTCTCCATTTAAACACGTCGGTTTAACGCTAAAGCAACTTCACCAGAAGCTTACTATCGGACAGCAATAGCAGTGCCGTTTTTCGATGATTTTTTCAGTCAGTTAAATGCTTATATGATAGTTAAATTTTTGACCTATAGATAGAGACTAAAATTTTGTAACAAATTGTATTTAACAGTTAAGATTACTACTTACTAATGCTGAATTCAAAAAAAAATTCCGTGTTACCATATCTTGTGATGTTTCTGAACCCGTAGTTTTTTGTATTAAAATGAAACATTTAAATTTGCCCATCATGACGTGTTCCGCGTTTACTTAACACTTGAAATTAGAATTACAAGCCACTTCACTGGCGCATTTTTTGTTCCTCTGTACCACTATTAATACAAATATTTTAAAAAATTCCTAAAGAGATTTATGTCTTAAATTAATGCAGATTTTAATTATATTTAAAACGTAGAGGGTTGAGTAAAGGTATCTACACTAGAGGTAAATACATGTCTGCAAAATCAGAAAATTTTAAACTATTTAATTTAAATGAAAAAAAAATCCTTTAGTATTGCTTCCTTTTCACTGGTATACGTATTTTGGCAAAATTATATTATATGAAAATTTCCTGTGGCAAAAATCTCTAATGGAAGCTCATCGACGTTGGGTGCCACTTGTGACTAATTAGTGTGCCACTTTGTAATGAATATCTAGCTCAGTCGCTAATCTGTAAAGATAGAGCAAAAGTTAATTTATTCAGTTTATTTGAGGGTGTGAGTTAAGTTATTTCCTCCGTCGCGTCGGTTAAATTTATAAAGGCGCCACTTGCGATAAATCAAAGAAATCAACTTAAAAACAAATTATATATTAACTATATGATTAAATTACAAGTTATGGTACCATGTGCACTGCAGTTATCAATATAATTGAGATCAATATAACTAAAATTAGATTACAAATGCAATCAAATACAATTGATTATTGAAAATTTAATTTACAAATATTACTTGAAATACGGTTTATAAATAAGCTTGTTATATGATGAAAATTAAATTAACTTTATTATTAAAGATTAATAAATTTAATTGGTCTTAACAATTTATTTGAATTTACCACTTCGTACCTATTTTGTTCAACTATCCTATAACCATGCAACCATATTGGGACCTTTACTAGAAACCTGCTTCTGCCTATTCCCAAGTTTAGCTAACTTGAGGTGATCTAGGTCTTCAAAAAGGTTGTCTTAGCGTATGGTTCTCCCTCTACAGGTCTGGAACAGCGAGGTGGACAATAGAAGTTTCCTTCATCCAGCGGTATTTATATGTAAAAAAATAATAAACGCCTTAGACCAGTGTATACTGCTAATAAAAATTATACAGAAGAGTATCCTGTGGAGCTCAGTTTGACATAGGAGGTTGAAAACTTGAAAATTTACTGGTTATAGTAGATATAATCAGAACTTAAATTAAAATTTAAAGTTCAGCAAAAATTGTAAATAATCATGATTAAATAACAATATAAATAATTACTGTTACTCAAGCTATCTCCTTTCTTTACTTTGAGATATGAAATTCAAAAGAAATTATGATTGAAATCAAAAATTTAAAAGAAAATTATGAAGAAATTATGAAACTTATCCAAACAGTGGCTCTCGGTAACTTCACAAAGAAAATAACTAGATTTTTATAAAAAATGGAAAAAACGAGGTACTTAACTTAATCTATTAATGTGGCCCTCGGCACATAAACTATAATTTGACGTAAATTACGTCTTAATTAATTAAAGATAGAGATAAGATAATCACTTTCTCGCTTTGAGATAGGAACTTAGGTAAACGATAAAGAAAAATAAACCAGGTAAATTTACACACATGTGCTTAAACCTCTTTCATATGCAAATTAATGCCGGTACATCATTGATCAAACGTGACAAGATAAGTGATAATAATTATAGTTTGATGTTACAAATAAACTGAAAGATTAATTAAATAAGCCTGAAAAAACTATGATCAACAATACTACAAAGGAAAATTCAGTGAAATTCTACTAAAATTCATTTACAGGAACATATAAAATTCGCTTTGAGAATCTCCCCGGTTATACTGTTCAATTTAACTGAAAATATGTACTAAATATGAAATAATTACGTTCT
>MU185688.1:62405-106713 GCA_016904865.1 Pissodes strobi | reverse complement strand
CTATTTCGCAACAAAAAACTCTATACACCGCAGCAGTTGCTCTTGCTCTACAAAGCGCAAATAAGACCGTGCTTAGAATATTGCTCACATATCTGGGGTGCCGCACCAAAGCACACCCTAAAGCTGCTGGATTCCATTCAGAAGAGAGCTGTGCGACCCGGAGTTGACCCGGAATCTAGATTGTCTGACACCGCAGACATGTAGCCGAGATATCTCTGTTTTACAGATACTTTTATGGCAGACGTTCCCAGGATTTGGTCCGCCTCATCCCGCCCCTGGCAGCTCCTGTCAGACAGTCACGATAGACGGCAAGAGCGCACCAGTTCGTCGTACAACTGGAAACACCTAGAACATCGCTTTACAAGGACTCCTTTGTCTGGCGCAGTGCACCACTATGGAACTCACTCCCAGGACATCAGTTTCCCACTAATTACAACTTACAAATATTCAAGAGCCGTTAGTGTGTGTGCCACTGCCATAAAAAAAGGCTTATGTGTGACGTCATCCAATCTAGTCAAATGGTATTTACAGGCGTATGTTGAGATGCCCAATTTCTTTTAAATTTCATAGTTAAGTAGACATTTTAGATGCAAAAATCTGTTTTTTTTTTAATTTCACCTTTTTTATTCGTAGTTTGAAACGTAATTCAGCTAATATTACTTTAAACGCGACTATTATGACTGATAATGTGTTTTACTCAATATTTTTTAATCAAAAATTAAACTATAGTTTACTTTCTTTTTCGGCACACATAAATAATATTTAAGGGCTTCCGGTTAAATCTTAGCAAAAGCCTTTTAATATCTAGAATAGGTGGTAAAATGTCACTATGGGCATTAAGGTGTCATAATAGATAATAGTAATGTCAAATTTGTTAATGTGTTTTCTCCATCCAAAGGAGCCCTCACTATACAGGGTGGTCCTTAAGTAATGGGACACAGAGCAGCAGTAAATGATTCACTTCAAAACATAACGATTTAGCGCAATTTTTATAATCCGAAAATTTATATTAAGGCAGATACATGGTGTCAAAGTTAAAAAAATTATTTCGAGTTTTTTAGATATTTTCAAAAGTTTACGGAGCATTGGGTTAAATTTGGTGTAGGGGGATTTTTTGGGGCGGGAAATAACAATCTGGGCTCATTTCTCTTCTATCGGTTAGAGGGCGCTACGAGCAGCACTTTTCTTACTTTTGAACTGCAATTTGCTATTTTAATGTAACATGTAAGGTAATACTTCTTATTTTATCATATAACGTTGGTATTTTTAAAATGATTTTGTAAAAGTTTAACCAAAAAAATCGTTTTCCTCTTGTAAAATATTATAAACAAAAGTTTGAAATTTTGTGTTTTATTTACCCGTCAATTATTCAAAAACAGCTTGTATTGAAGAATTATTTCTGCTGGATCTCAAACAACGGACAGGTCATTGAGTATTAACATAGCAAATATTTCGAAAACTATCAACTTTAGCGTTATTTGACAAGAGTACCTTTTTTACGTAAAAAAGT
The DNA here is from genome assembly GCA_016904865.1 of Pissodes strobi. Lineage (NCBI taxonomy): Eukaryota > Metazoa > Arthropoda > Insecta > Coleoptera > Curculionidae > Pissodes > Pissodes strobi. The sequence goes on along the minus strand of MU185688.1, from coordinate 105,203 downwards.
CGTAAGATTATTAATTAGGAGTGATAAGTCTTATTATACCTAGTGACAACAAGTTATTGCAGTTCAACAGTAAGAAAAGTGCTGCTCGTAGCGCCCTCTGTCCGATAGAAGAAAAATGAGCCCAGATTCTTATTTCCCGCCCCAAAAAACCCCCCTACACCAAATTTTAACCCAATGATCCGAAAACTTTTGAAAATATCTAAAAAACTCTAAATAATATTTTTAACTTTGACACCCTGTATCTGTCTTAATATAAATTTTCGGATTATAAAAATTGCGCTAAATCGTTATGTTTTGAAGTGAATAATTTACTGCTGTTCTGTGTCCCATTACTTAAGGACCACCCTATATAATTGGAAATTGGTGACAAATTTCTAACAAAACCTTTCAGAGCCTCTGTCATAAAAGAATTAAATATTTTCAATTTATTTCACTCTTTCAATATTGTCAATAGAAATAATCTAGTAAAATATTATTAAATAGTGCCCGGTAACTATTGCCTGTAATATTGATAATCACATTACTGCTTTTTTTTTAATACACCTAAGTATGGGATACCCGTATGTGCTATTTATGTTCTATGACTATTTAGTACCTACATACACATGCCTATGCCCTTATTCTAGTCTAATAGCAGAATCAAACCATATAATCTAATGAAAATGCAAAAAAGAAAAGACAAACAACTTAGTATTTCAACATCGCACAAACACAATGCATCACAAAACTTGGCCAGATACTATATAGTATAAATGTAATATTTCTTAAAACAATTGTAAGAAAACTTGGGTGTTTTCCAGAAAGTATTTTTTAAAGCTGTACTTGGAACGATTTTTTTGTCTTAGCATTCTTATTTGAAATGGAATTTTATTACACAGTTTTGGGCCCAGATATCTAACACATTGTTGAGAGCTAATTTAACATTTTGCCTTTCTATAGATGATAGAAGAAACAGCCTTTAAACTAAAGAAATATCCAGTTTTAAGATTTTGTCTCGATCTAGTTCATGAAGTTTTTGACCACTGAAAACGAAGCACATTTTTTTTGGCTTGTCACAAAATCGGGGTAGAAAAATGCTCGTTCAGGTTTAGTTAGCCAGTTGTTAAAAATACATTTTAGTAGATAAACTATGTCAAAAAGGTAAAATAATGTCTTAAATCAATATGGGGATATGAAAAGAATCTGTTACAAATAGATTTTATTGTGCTAGGATGAGGTAAAAATAATAGGAGCATTATTACGTAAATATTTATAGGAATGAGGGCTTATAGCAAACATTGCATTACAGCCTATTTGAGGCATAATTACACTAAATATTACTTACCTAAAAATTAGCCGAAACCGATTCAATTTTACAGGAATAAAACTTATAAATTTGCTGTACACGAAAGACCGGCCGGCACAAAATAATTCCCACTCTTATTGCACGAAAGCAACAGGTTTAAAGTCCGAAACAAATAGTTTTACGTATTTAAAAAAACGCTTAAAAATATAAATTGTATACCTAAATATACCACGAAAAAAAACGCAGGTGGGAGATCCCTTTTACGTAGTCCACTAATCTGGGCCCATTTTGTACCCACTCACACAACAACTCAGCCCACTAGCGGTTACAGACAGCCTGCAAAACATATGCCCGTCACAAACACCGTCTGACGTGCGTTGCTTAATGTTTACATTTGTAACGTTTACCATCAAATGTCCAATATTACACTTCACGCATAGCACTCTAATAGCTTCGCTCGTTATGAGTCCAAGGCATGCCCAAAATCAAGAAAAAAAAAACTTTTAAGAAATAAAACCTCAAGAAAATAAAAAAAACAATCGAACCCGGGCCGCCGAATCAGAGAGCCAGCATCTAACCACCACAGCACCTGCAAGCAATTAATTTCACCGTCAAATATAGGTAAATAGGAATGCAATCTAACGAAAACACCCGATGCCTTCCGAAAAGTCGGGAATGTGTTTTGCAAGCTGATCTTTATCCGCTAGCCCCGGTTCTCTCGAAATTAATTATTTAATTTTTTTCTTCTGCCCCCCCCCCGGGCGGAGGGGGGGGGGGGGAGGGGGGAGGTGTACGGGGTTCAGTTTTCGTTCAGGATCCTCATTTTCCCACGACTACATGTCCTGAAAATTTCAACCCTCTAGCTATACCGGAGCATTCTTAATTAAAGGGGCGTTTCACACAGCGTTTCTCTTTGATAAGTATTTTTTCTGACTTTACCCTCGCTCAAGAATTTCACTTTAAAAAGTTTAAATTCAACGGAATTTACAAGATATTAGACAAACTATGTTTGTTTATTCCTTCTAGCGCAATAAATTATGAAGCAAAAAATGCTCAAGTCATAAAAATTATTTCGGTTTTCAAACTGGAAAAATTGCGATATTTTGGAGTCATCTTACACCTTCTTTCAGAAACTTTCAAATGTCACAAGCGTTATTCCGTTTCCATATAGAGAAGACAAGAGTCTAGGGAACACACAGGATGAGCTCCGAAAATTTCTTCTGTATTCCAGATTAAGCAAAAATAATCGAAACTAACTTTAACTAGCCAAACAAGCGCATTGAGACGAGCGCGCTACCCAAACTCACCCAAATTAACCCTAACTAATCGTAATTAACCAAAGTAAAGACAAGCGCGCTATGCGCGCTTGTCTTCCGTATTCCAGATTTAGCAAAAATAATCGAAACTAACTTTAACTAGACGAACAAGCGCATTGAGACGAGCGCGCTACCCAAACCAACCCAAACTAACCCAAACCAACCCAAACTAACGCAAACTAACCTAAACTAACTCGAACTAACCGTAATTAACCAAAGTAAAGACAAGCGCGCAAGCTAACCCAAACTAACCCAAACTAATCCAACCTAATCCAAACTAACCCAAACTAATGCAAACTAACCCAAACTAACGCAAACTAACCCAAACTAACCGTAATTAACCAAAGTAAAGACCATATTCCAGATTAAGCAAAAATAAACGAAACTAACTTTAACTAGCCAAACCAGCGCATTGAGACAAGCCCGCTACCCAAACTAATGCAAACTAAAATAAACTAACCCAAACTAAACAAAACTAACCCTAACTAACCCAAACTAATCCAAACTAACTCAAACTAACCCAAACTAACCCAAACTTAACCCGCCCTTAACTCAAACAAAACTAACTATGATTTTGGACGTCGCAAAATATCGGCCCCTAAATGGATCCCCTAGGGTCCAAATTATTGTTAACGATTTAAGGGGCGCCCGCCGAACATCCCTGCTGAACGTCAACCCTTTTGAACGTCAAATTGCCTTTTTCTAATATCCAGATTCGGTCGTCTCATCACCGAAAACCCCCGACGCGACGGCTGATTTTCGTCGAACTCGGACTTGCCTAAAGACGAGTTCTATTCCGAGCTCACGTTCCCCAATACAAAGAATTTCAGATCCCAGAAAAATGAAAATTTTCAGACGAACATTTTATCGAATACCTACCTTATTTGAACTCCTATCGAAAAACTGTATAGAAACTTTTCGATTAACCTTAAAACGACGCAAATACTGGCGCCAACCGATTTGAGATACCTCCTTTCGTTACCGAGAAAAAGGCGAAAATATGAAATTCACGTTTGGTCAATTTAAAAAAAACTAAACGTCGTACAATCAAACTGGATACGACACATTATAGTCCCCGACGAGACTCATAGTTTTCCCATTTAAAGTTTACCTCTAACTGTTACCGTTTTCGAATTATAGCCGATTTTCTGAAAATCTCGATTTTTTTAAGCATATACCTCTGAAATTTTCGATATATATATTTTTAAAAGACCCGTTTCAATGACGGAATCGATCAAAGGAGCCGATTTACATATCATTAACGTAAAATTAAATTTTTAAAAATCCTACACGTCTTCCAAAATGCCGATTTTCCGTTTTCGAAATCGATGGGAAACGATTACGGGAAATGGGTTCGTTGGATCGAAAATAACGCAGAATACTTTTTTTTAGGACAAATTCGTGAGGGTGCTCTTTGGAGGGTCTCGTTCGCCCATCACCAAAATTCGACCCTGTCCGGCTCCTGTCGCGGAACCTATTCACGGTAGGTTCCCGCCGATGTCAGATTCGAACTCGGCATCATCGAAAACCAACGTAACCCGAATTTTAACCCATTCGGACGTCAAATTCCCTCGGCCCCTAAATGGAGCCCCTAGGTTTCAAAAATGGTTTTTTTTTAGTATATAGGACCGCCCGCCGAACAAAATTGACCAAAACTATGATTTTGAACGTCGCAAAATATCGGCCCCTAAATGAAGCCCCTAGGTTCCAAAATATTTTTTACGTCTTAAGGGGCGCCCGCCGAAAATCCCTGCCGAACGTCAACCCTTTCAGAGATCAAATCACATTTTTTCCGTTCGCACAGGCTCGCTCCTAGGGGCCTTGACATTCTAATGTCCAGATTCGGTCGTCTCATCACCGAAAACCCCCGACGGCTGATTTTCGTCGAACTCGGACTTGCCTAATTCTTTCGCTCGGAAGTTTTCGGAGCTCCTCCTGTGTGTTCCCTAGACTCTTTAAGAGAGAAGTATGTCTTTCAGTATCTCAATTAAAACTGGTTTAGATGGCTTTTCATATTAAACTCCTTTGGGCACGCTCTACATGGAGAGTAAGCTGGTGAACGTGTCACGCAAACGTGAATGTAAATGGTGCAAAATGTGTGATTTGACTAGGCGAACCTGTACAAAATGAATAATATGGCGAGGCGATCAAAATTAAAGAAGGAGTTATAATATCGCGATTTTCTTCTTGCTCACCCAAAAATTAAACCAAGTATGGGATAACCATCTTTTATCTTCGTCTCTTCCTTGTCGAACTCGCCTATCTTTCTTTGACAAGAATCGATTGTTGAACGGACCTGGGGTTTAATTTATAGTATGTTCTAGCAATCATTTGAGTGAATTTGGATAAAACAGAAATGTGTAGTATGCTCTGCCATTAGCGTCAGCGAATTTGAATAAAACAAACAAAAAAATCAGTTTTGTGCGGATGAAGTTTCACTTATAGCGTATGGGTCACATTTGTTTATTCATTCAACATTGGAATGTAAAACACAAAACTTGAAATGCAAATCTGAACCCGAAAGGAATTAAAAAATCTATACAAAGACAGCCTAAAGTAACTAAAAACCAGTCCGTAAAGGATAGAGGTAATTAGAACAAAATTTGGGCGATGCTTCATTTCGAGCTGACGATTCCGGCAATTTGTTGAATAGGAGCAGAATATTAAAAATATAATATACGTTTACGTAGTTTCTAAAATGAGTAAAATGATTATAAAACCGCTGTAATTTTGGTATCCCAATAGTATTGGCACACAGATAATTCAAAATAAAAGCCATGGAAAAACTGCAATTAAATTCCGCACAAATAGTTATTACCGAAAACGGGAACATCGAGGTGTATATAATATAACTTGACAAATCATTCCATTGATGTAAATATTTAGTTCCAATTCATAATAATGAGAAAGCGGTAAAGTTAAGTAAACAAGAGATACGAGGTACCACATGGCAACACTGTAACTTAAATTGTGGCATCGTACATGTGAATCACATGCGTGAAATTATATATTGGTGCGTCCTATTGATACACAGTTCAAATTACTATAAATATGGCACAGATGAGCGTAATACGATCCTTTACGCCACCAAGTTTAGTTTTATTAGCGAAGGTCTACCGTTATCGTTTACGCAAACGGGAATGTAAATGCAACACAATGTGTGATACGACGAGACCAATCTTACAAAATGTGTAATACGGCGGCGCTGCGAGGCGATCGAAATTACAGAGGGAGTTCTAATATCGCGATTTTGCTCTTGTTCGCGTAAAAATTAAACCTGATATAATTATCTTTTATCTTCGTCTTCTCCTTGTCGAATTCGCCTATCTTTCCTTGATAAGAATCGATTGTTGAACAGCAGAGGCGCTAGCACCTCGCCGTAGAGTGATTGTGTTCTACGGCATTGTACTATATTAGCCGCTTCTGATTGGTGGGTTAACGTCACTTTAGAGTACTGTTAACTCTTCACCCATGGCCCTCCGCTCGCTTCGCTCCGTGGCGCAACCAAACAAAACTGACTGAAACTAATCCAAATTTACAAAAAGAAACAAACATAACCTTAAAAAATAAATAAAACACGTATTGCTCCCGATGGGAACTGAACGCGGGACGTCCGCATTGCGGACACGGCATCTAACCACTAGACCACCTAGACTTGCTGGACTAAACTGACTGGACTGTAGAAAATTTGAAAGGGACGTTAATCCACCGATCACAAGCGACTAACAGAGCAAATTGCCGTATGACTGAAAAGGATCTTAAAATGCCACAGATGACACAACATATATTTAAATTTGGATTCCTTAATATGGAATGCATCGTGAAACCGAGTATATGGCTAAGAGATGGCGCAACCAATCTGCGTTGTTTTTACCAGATTGGGGATATATTATGGCATGCCCCAAATATTGCGGAGCCTGTATGTGTCATGTGGAACTGTTGATTAAGTAAGTATACTAATTGAAAGGGAAATGAAACAGAAAATTTAAGTAATTTAAATTAAATGTTAATTTTTGGTTGTTGTGCGCGATTGTCATGTCAGTCATAATTTTCATAGTGGGGGTTGAAAAATTTGTTCCACGTCGGGTTGGCGATTTCTAGTCGGGTCACTTTTAAGTCAACCTATGTGCAACTTAGCAGTTTGAGGTGCCGGCTGGAATCCATTGCTGATTTTGCCTCATTGATGAATTATCCAGTCGGGCCTTTGTTTCAAGATTCAGTATATCTGTGCCTTACCTTTTTTACTTGGTATTTGGTGTCTGAAACTGTCCTTTGCGGGATTTAAATGCTAATTTGATCAGATGCCTTCTCGACCACCTGTAAGGCTAATTAACTCGCGGCTAACTACCCTGTACAGGGTGCCAGTGTAGGGGTACTCTTGACGAGTTAGTGCAGGAGTACTATTGACGTGCTAGTGCTAGGGCTATCCGCTACGCCTAACTAGGCGAGCTGTAGGCTTGCTTGTCTATCGTTCATCGCTGCAAGCAGTTTTTCCTGGAAGCTACCTGAGGAGCTACTCATCAGTTGAGTGAGACCTTTTTTTTACCCTTTCAATATATATAAATACATAATATCTTGCTAAAAAGTATGGGTAATCAGCGTTGCACGTTTAACATTGTTTTTGTCTGCTTTGTTATCGAACAAAATTTAATCTTTCTTTTTCTCCCTCTCATTTTCTCTTAAGTAAAAGTTTAATCTTATTCATATTATTTTTAGTAGAATCTGTATCAATTGTTTTCCAGCATTCTGGCTATTGTTGTTAATATTGAAATTTTCAACATTAATATTTATTTGTATATTTATGGAGTTTTCTTTTATATTAAAATATGCTTGTCTCACTGTTGTCTCAATTGCTACACTGGGTATCTATTTTTGCTATTATTAAACATTCGTTTTTAATAAAAAAAAGGATCCCAAAATACTGTCCAATGATCAACAGCGACAGCAGATGCTCTTTGACAAAATATACCCTATCACTAAGTATGTGCGAGCGCAACTATCATTTTATATTTCACTTTAAGCTTACTTTTATAGAGTTGTACTCAAACTTAGGATGTATAACGGAATGATTTTTCTAACGGAGTTCACCTTTAGGGATTATTTAGATAAACCCATTTTTGAGCTGTATATGTAAAACTGGGTCTCAGTATTCGCGTCCTCGAGATAATGTTCCATTTATTGGGACTATAGCATTGGGCTGGCAACCAAAGAACTTTTGATCCCGTTGAATATTTGTCATGAAATGCTTGTCTAGTGTTTGAAACATTTAAATATTGCGAGCTTCTTGGTTCTGTAAAACCCTTACATTGCGAGGTATCCTCGGAATCTAGTAAATCTGTTTCTCCGTAATGCAATAGCTTACTAAAGTGTTTTTTTGCCACAAAATATTTTTGTACAAAAAACTTTATCGGTTTTTCTTTTAAATACCTTAAATCATTTCGCTCAATATGCGCAAAGATCAAGGGATAAGCTATCTACCTGCCTGACTCCATATATATTAATACTCCAGATTTCAATTTACACTCGAAAAATTCATTTCTGAAAAAAGTCGTGCACTTTCTTTCGAATAGTAAGTAACGTCTTAATCTTGGGTGATTATTGGCTTCCTCTCACTTGCCTTCCCTTCTCTCTTCGTTACTTTCATTACGCTGAAGATTCATATTTTCAATATATTCGTCACCTGGTTCGCGTTGTGTCTTTGATACATCACAAAGTATTTGACTTCTCAATTTCGAAAAAAAGCCCAAAATCTATGCTGTATCCTCAATTGGCCATTTTCGGCGAATGCCATTTATGTAAATTTCTCACCGTATCACGTTCACCTGGTTTATCTACCTAAATTTGGTTTTTCAATTTTTTCTAGTCGAATCACCATGTGATTGGGCTGCACTACGTTTTTGTTATTTTACCATAGCTCTGCAAGGATGCACTTATCTCAATAATTTTGATACAATAATCACTTATAATAAATAAGATCACAACCTATCAGCTAGCACCAACAATAAAATAAATACAAGCCTTTTTCGAATATTGACGCTCTTAACTCGACCAACAACAACGGATAATCAAACGTCTTTTTCTATATTTAATCGCTAAAAAAAAGAATAAAATCAGACTATGAAAGTAATCAATTGCACCGCAATTACAGTAAAGCTCTATCAGAGGGCATCTTCCAAAGCAGTCGACGATACTGGGGGTGAATTCGTATGAGTAAATAACAAAAAATTTATTATTTAGTTGATGTCAACTTGATATACAAAAATTATGTCTTTTACCCTTTATTTACATGTATTGGTATTGTAACGCATTTTTTGTCCCTCTAATAGGCGCAAAACCTTCACTCTAGCGTAGAAGGTAAAATTGAAACTGAAGGAATTTACGTGTATCGATACGTAGGCTAGAACGAGTTGTCGTCTAAGCGTACAAATTAGGCCCTAGCTCAAATGTCAGAGAGTAGGGTTGAGTTTATTTATTTAAGCCGCGGGTTTATTTATTTAAGGCGCCACGAGCTTGTAGATTGCACAAGTAAGAAATACCCCAAAGTTAAAATATGGAACTCGTTTTAGCTTAAGATTCACGACAAAATAAAAGATAACAAAAATAAGAAATCATATTTGAATGCCAGAAGTCTAGTCAATACTAACAATTGAAAATAAATAAAATAAACAACCAAGTATTAATTTAGATTATGAAAGTCAGCAATGAGCAGTAACAATAAAAGTAAAATAATTAAATACAGTATGTACCAATTATTGAGCGCAAGTAATAAAAAAAATTTAATACTTACTACTTCGAGAACTTTGAGGCCTGACCCTCTCTGGAACCTTGTTTCTTAAGGGAAGTTCAGGAAATTTAATAACCAAAATTAAAACAGATGAATTCGGTAAATGGCAAGTTGGTTTACTGTTATAAAAAAATGTGGTGTATTTGATTATATAAAAAAATCGGAAATTGCCCAGTGTCCCAGTGCTGATGGCAGACAAAATTATATTAATATTTTATTTACAACTATATCTAGGTTTTACTGCGTTACTTGCTTTCGTGAATCACAGGTTTATCTAAGCAAACGCTTGAAATATTTAACCATAATCTAGCTTGATCGCGTTTTGTAATAATAAAAAAACGTTAAGAAACTATAAATATAGGTCAGTTCAAATGACTACTCGTTTGAGAAATTCAAGTAACTCAAATAAAAGTATGCTTAGCCAATGGTTATACTTAATGGACGTCGAATCATGATTCGTTACAACAGCTGTCTTACTAACTAACTATTTCTAATCAGATATCGCTATGATACGCCGCAGGAAGAAAACGGAAAATAATATTTTCTAGTCAGACCTAGCGTTATCGTAACAATCAATCATTTAAGGGATTTACCCATATGTGCAATGCAAATGGTTTGAAAAAAAAAACAAGTGAAATATGAAGGTTAGGAAAATTTTAAAATATAACGCGAAACTTACTAGACCATAACAACAATAGTAATTCACTATTCTGTAAAGGCATCTAAAGCAAGCCGGTAGCCATGGTAAACTGATTGTAAAATAAATATAACTTACAACATTTTGAGTACATTACTTAAATGTTAAAATTCAATTAAAATCAAACTGGTTCTGAGTTAACAAATTCGACTGGATTTTAGAAAGCAATAAAAAGAATCAAGCGTCCTAAGCTTGACAATATTGGAGCAATATTACAGATTCTGTTTAGGTTGAAGGAAATCACAGCTTACTTGGACAATATTTATTAAATATTCGAATCAAAACGCCAACGTTTCGACACTGATCAGTGTCATCCTCAGGGCTAAAAATCAAAGAACGATCATTAGAATACATATATGAACGTAATTTTCTATACAACTAGAATTTAAAATAACTATCTGTCTAACAGGATAAAGTTGAAAAATTTACAAACAATTACGCAATTACACTGATAGGAAGTTGAACAATCTGAAGTATTATAAAATTTTATAAAAACTAACTGAACGATGTAAATGGACGTAAGAACACACAAACAGAGAAAACTAAACAAAACGTACCTAGATTACTACGAGTCACAATTAAGACGAGCGATCATTGAGAATGAATCTCATGCCGTCACAATGCTGTTTCGGTTTCGGTACTTACTAAATCGCAGCGTCGTACATTAGGAGTACAGATCTAAATTGTATCCCCACCCATTCACCAAAATCACACTATCCAGCATATTGAAAATTACTAATTATGTTATGGTAAATGATGTTAAGATTTTGTGTATCTGTATTTAAGTTCACATTGTATTTGGTATTGTGAATATGGCACATTTCTAAAAAAATTCTCTTTTTAAAATTTGTCTCTGAGTCCACCACTTTAATTGCATTGAAGTTAAACTTATGCCCTTCTTGAAAATGATGTTTAGCCAGAATGCTGGAAAACAATTGATACAGAATTTAACAGTAAGAGTTTTAGGGATAATATTACCTTAAGAACAAAATATGAAACCTTAAACAAGGCGAGATAGAAAAAAAATTGCAGATAAAATATGTGTTACGAATAGGATCGGAAATTTGGGCTTGATGCAGATTTATTAAAATTACCTCTATCTCTATCCAGCCTATTCCACCCATCGTCGAGTGAAGGCCTCCCTTAACATTTGCCATTCTCCTCTGTTAATGGTTTTTCTTGTCCAGTCGTGTCCTGCTAGTCTTTTTATGTCATCCGACCATCTCGTTTGCGGTCTACCTCTACTTTTTTTGTTTTCCCATGGTCTCCATTTTATTATCCTTCGCGTCCATCTGTTGTCTGTCATTCTCCCAATATGTCCCGCCCAGTTCCACTTTAGTGCACATATTTTTTCTATAACATCTTTAACTTTTGTTCTTATTTCTGTATTGGTAATGCGGTCTTGTAGTTTGATGCTTAGGATTCGTCTTTCCATGGCTCGCTGTGTTACTTGTAATCTATTTATAATATTCTTGTTTAGTGCCCAGGTCTCTGTCCCATAAGTGAGAACCGGTAGGACATACTGGTTGAAAATTCTAGCTTTTATTGTATTTGGCATGGCGGATTTGAAGACATCTTGCATTCTCCCAAATATTGACCATGCCAAGGATATTCGGCGTGATAAATCTGCAGTCAGATTGTTTTTTGTTATCTGTATTTTATGATCCAAGTATATATATGATTCTACTCTTTCAACTGGTCGGTTAATTATGGTTATATTATGTTGATTCTGATGTATATCATTGGTTAGGTACTTAGTTTTGTTAATATCGATTTTTTAGGCCTATTTGCTCTGATTTCACGTTTAGTTCTTCAATCATACTCTGTAGTTCATCTTGGTCACGTGCTGTCAATCTGATGTCATCCGCAAATCTAAGGTGACTTAGTCTTTCGCCGTTTATAAGGATACCCTTGTTCTACCAGTTTAGCACTCTGAACATGTCCTTCATAGCCAATGTGAATAGTTGGGGGGATATCGAATCTCCTTGTTTCACTCCACGTTATATCTTTATTTTATTTGTTTTTTCCTGTGTTGTCATTATTTGTCATGTAGCGTTTTCATATATATGTTTGATGATGTTTGTATATCTATAATCGATTCTCGCATTGCTTAGAGCAATCAATACTGCCCATATCTCTATTGAGTCGAAGGCCTTTTCATAGTCTGTCATTGCTACCCAGAGTGTTATATACTCATTTACCTTTTCCATTAATTTTTTCATTACCTGTAGGGTCCATAGTACTACAGCCTCGTCTAAAACCCGCTTGCTCTCTCGGTTGGTATGTATCCAATTTATTGGTGAGTCTTTGTGTAATAATCCTCGTGAATAGCTTGTAGAGAACTGACAACAAGCTTATTGGTCGATAATTTTCAAGTTTATACTTATTACCCTTTTTGAAAATGAGAACTACAACAGCATTAAACCAGTCATTTGGTATTTTCGATTCATCCAAGCAATAACTAAACCATCTTTGAATATGAGATATTATAGGTTTGTCTCCGTATTTTATCATCTCTACCATAATGCCATCTTACCCTGGAGCTTTATTGTTGTGCATGTGTTTGAGGGCGTTTTCGATCTCGAATGTCTTTATTTCGGGGATATCCTCTGATCCTACATTTCTAACCTTGACCCTGTTCTTTTCTTCTTTTCCTGGTGGTGGTGTTTTCTTATCCTCATATAGTGTTCTATAGTAGTTTTCCACTGTTTTTGTTATTTATTCCACTTCCGTGGCCATTTCTCCCTTTTCAATAGCTTTGTTATTTGCTGTTTTCCTTCGTTCATTTAATTATTGTTTCAGGCTTTTGTGTTCTTCCAGTTCCTATTCTCAGGTTTTTGTATTTTCTGTTATCTGCTCTTGCTATTTTCCTTATTGTCTTATTCATTTGTAATATAGTATCTTTGTTAATTGTTCGATCGCTTAAGAACGTCGTTCGTTGTTCAATTAGCTGTTGGGTTTCTTGACTTAGTTTGGGTTTCGTTTCTTTTTTGTTCACATTTATTGTCTGAGTTGCCTTTAGTAGAACTTTTGTTATTTTTGTGTTTATAATATTTATGTCTGGATATTGTTTCATGTGCATATTATGTTTCTGCATTTGTTCTTGTACAATCTCCGCATATCGTATTTTTGTCGTTTTGTTTCCTCATCCCTTATTCTTTTGTTACCAGATCTTATCAGTTTCCTTCTTTCTTTCTGTGTGTTAATTCTTACTTTCGCTCTCAACATCCTATGATCGCTCCCTATACTTATTGTGTTCAGTACTGAGGTGTCTTGGATTATGTTTTTATCATTACAGATTATGATGTAGTCAATCTCGTTCTTTACAACTCCGCCAAGGCTCTGTCAAGTCCATTTTCGTTGTGGTGGTTTTTTATAATATGTGTTCATTAGATAGAGGTTTCTTTCACTGACATAATCTACTAGCCTGTTTCCTCTGCTATTTCTTGCTCCCATTCTGAACGGGCCTATTCCTTGTTCGTTTTGGTTTTCTTGTTTTCCCACTTTCGCGTTAAAGTCTCCCATAATTATTATGTATTTTGTCTTATTTTTGTTTAGCGCTTCGTTAATATGTTCATAGAATGTTTCTATTTCTTCTCCTTCATGGCTTATTTTATATGAAATGAGATTACTCCATGTGATTTATGCATACACATACGAATAAGTGCAACAGGGACGTATTGTGATATGATACGGAGAAACGATCGCATCAGGCGGCACCAAAAGATGGCAGGAAGTGAATTATAATTTTTGAACAATAGTGCCTGTCATTATTTGAATCTTGTTGTAGCGTCCTCTTCTACGGAAGCAATAACTTTTTTGGTTTATACAAGAACTTTACAAATTAGTTGCTAGTTTGAAACGTGCCCAGTTTTCATTTTGTATTCAGTGACCAAATTTTCAAAATTTGATATTTAAAAGTTTTTTTTTAATTGACAAAATGGTGAATTAATTGTCTATCTGGACGAAATGTCAAGAATCGCCATGATGTTCGTTAGTGTCGATCCAAATGAGATTGTCTATTCGCGTAATGAACCGTGCCGCACGCTATATGAATTGGCCATCGAAAGTGTATTGTAGCATTCTACTTTTTTTAATTCAAGATCGATAATGCAATTTTCTTTCACGTAGATTCCGTTTTGGTTCGAATTGCTAGTTCGCGATATTGACGAGTACCGAATTAGGGAAAGGTCGTGATCTTTTGACAACGCGGGAAAAGAGTAGACGTTTCAGCACTTTTATCTAAGTAAATGTCGGGTCAAATGGTTATTTCCTTTCGGCTGGCTCGTGTAATTAATTAAGATAGACTTCGGTACATCGAAGTTCTAGGCTTTTATCTTCGAAATCAATTAGATAAATTGTTGGATGTGACATGTGATGTGTAGGCCGGTTTCTATTAGCCAGTCGTAATTCTTGAAGTGGAGATTTTGGAGAAAGTTTCTTTCCTTCCGGGAAGTTTGGTGTCAGTCAGCATTTTGAGCGGCAGTGTTGGAAGTTTTTTTTTTTTTGATTTTACTCTTGTGGGATTTTCCACCCTGATTTAGCGTTTTAGGCCTTAGCTTCACCTTACCTTCGGTTGATTGTTATTTGGTACCTGGAACTCGCTCCTTAAAGGAATTTCGCACTGCTTTTGTCAGGCGAGTTCATTTTACTTTTTTTTTGAGTAACGCTATCTTATGACAATTTCGTCCCACGTTAATAATCCTTAATTCCAATTTAATTCTTTACAGAAGCTCTTCCCGCATTTTTTTAGGTAGCCTAGCCGACTTCGACGTTAAGCAGTCAACAAACCCTGCACAAGTAAAAGATTGATATATATTTTTTCCCTGATTATTTTATTTGATATTTTATTTTATTTGCTCAGTCTGTAAATGCCTTTGCCTAGTGTTCTAAGCAAAGCCTTGAATATGTTGTTGTTTAATAGGTAATACGAGAGAGTTTCTTTCCTGGCTATGTGATAAGTCAGGAGTCGTTCCGTTCTTGAGTTACTGCCTTCCTACCTGCTTGGCCCTGATAAGTCCCTTGTCGCGTTTCCTTACTGAAGGGTCCTGGATTCGCCCAATGGATCAGATTGTTGTGATTGGTCATACTTGCTTTAACTGGTAAATTTTCAAATTGTTGTGTTGTTCATTTAACTGAGATCCACATGATATTTCCTTGAATAATTTTTAATTAGCGATAAACATTGGTCTTAAGTTAAATTATTTCCTCTTCCATGCGGACAATTCCCGAGTCGACTGGGAAAAAGCATCAGCTGTCCATCCACGTCACCATAGCAAACTAACAGAAGGGAGCCGATACCCATAACCTTTAATCCCTAAGACGTCCTCAAGTTAGTTGAACTTAGAAATAGGCAGAAGCAGGTTGCAGTAGGAGTCCCAATACGGTTGCATGGTTGCGGGATAGTTGGACAAGCTAAGTATTAGCAAAGCTAAAGAGAAATATATTTGCACAGACCATTGTAACTTTCTCACCTGTTCAGTCAAATTTTTTAATCTTTAACATTAATTTTAATTTTCATTCTCTTCACAAAACCAATTTATTTATAAAATATATATTATCGATTGTAATCTTTTACATTAATTTTAATTTTCATTCTCATCACAAAGCTAGTTTATTTCTAAAATATATATCATCAATAATTGTATTTGATTGTATTTGTAATTTAATTATATGGATAATCAAGTTCACATGGTACCATAATTCACATTTGTTATTTTATCATATAGTTAATATATGGCTTGTTTTTAATTTATTTCTTTAATTTGCCGCAAGATAGAGGTCTGTGGGACATTGCGAATTATAAGAGCAAATTGATATTTCTGTCTTTACTGTTATTTATATTTAAACATTCATGCTCAGTTCGTGTTGTCACTAGGAGCTCTCGCGCCCTATAAAAATCTTTGTGGACAAAGGAAACAATCCAATCCACACCCTAATCTCATGCTTAATTAAATCAAATTAAATTACAAATTAGTGCCTACTAAATTTATCTTCACAAATTGGCGACTGAGCTAGTATTCATTATTAAATGACGCCAAACTAAACAAGTCAATTACAAAGTGGAACCCTACTTTCAGAACTTTAATTTTACAAGTGGCGCTCAACTAATTAATTTAAATTAAAAATAATTAATTAGATTCATTATAAGTTCATATTTCGGTTATAATAATAGTTTTCCTAATCAATGGTTATTGCTAATTGATTATTCTTTACCTGACTTGTTACGTAACGAGTGTTTTACTTTACTTACTTGGGCTGGTTAACGTATGGTTATTTTTTTTATCATTTAATTAGTCAGTTTTGTTATTAATTGGCGTATTTATTGGCCGTTCTTTTAATTAGCTCAATTTTGCTTTTACCAGCTTTGTTTTGTACCGATTAACTACTGTTGGGTAATCTCAAGTACAGTGTGTGGTACCGTAGTACACATTTCACTTAGTTTAGTCGAACAAAAGACAAAAGTTTTTTTTTTGTAACAAAAGTACCATGCCATTTTATGGTAATAAACCGATTTTTTATTTACCTATATACCTATTTTACTTCATTATCTTTAGTAGTGGTGTTCCGAAAGGGAGGTAGCAAAAAGTAAGTATACTTGATTTATACTGTTTGTGCTCAATAATTGAAACGTTCCGGATTTACTAATAGGTATGTTCTAGCAGCGATTTGAAACGGTTTCAAACCGTCCGGAGTTTGCGCATAACGATATAAACGTCGCTTATATGGCTATGCGCAAACTCCGTACGGTTTGAAACCGTTTGAAATCGCTGCTAGAACAAACCTAATTTTACCTATATTGCTATCATTTATTACTAACTGATTTTTAATTAATATTTCATTATTTGCTTCATTTTCGATTACTGATACATATAAATTTCTAACGGACAAATCTAATCTAATTTCTAACTTATTTTCATTTTCTTTTGTTGTGCGAAGTTTAAATCTTTACAAACTACAATCACAATTTGGGGATTTGCTGTATTTTTTTTTAATCCATTCAAAAAGCCAGTGGCGCCATTATATAAATACCCATTCCTACTCTCCGATATTTGAGCTAGGACCTAATTTGTTGGCTTTCACGACGGTTCGTACGGATTTACGCCTCCTTTAGTGATCCATTTTAAATTTAACTTTGAATTTTATTCACTGTCAGTTTCTCTAATTCTGGAGTGAAGGTATTGTGCCTAGAAAAATTAGTAACAAGAAAAAGCATTGGGAGGTGCTGACGAAATATGTTTCACAATTAACTCTGAAATCGTTGAATATCTATTCGAAATTATAGAAAACGTCAGTAATGAGATGCAGAAACGAAAGCTAGAGGATGATGAAAGACAGAAATTAAAGCTAAGGCGACAGGGTGACTTAAAAAATAATAAAAACTTCAAATTTATATGCATCGCAATAATTATCCTCCCACACGATATTTGATTCGACATAAATGTAGCCTCCAAGCTATTGCAAGCCTTCGTTATAAATTTGATTGTGTGAGGATGTTATTAGAAACCATACGAAAACTGAAAACTGATGGGCAATTTGGATATGACGAAATAGATATTGCTGCTATTGAGATTGCAGAAGATTTTGAAAGCAGCTCAGAATTTAGGTTTGAGACTGACGATAGTCCTAGAAGGGAAAAGCGTCAATACAAAGCGGTCGATTAACCCTTAATAAACGAGAATATATTGACGTTCCTTTCAATTACTATAACACAGTTTTATCCACAATGCCGAAAGATAATTTTCGCCTGCCATGCAAACTTTGCTAACCCCGTAAGCTTCATCGGGAGATGACTAAAACAGTTTTAATCATTTCCCGATGATGATAATATGGTTAGCGAAACGCGCGTCAAGAGCAAAAATCCTGTTTCGGCATTGTGAATAAAACTGTGCTGTAGTGAATTTTGTTGAAGGTTCCAAACGCTAACTTACTTTTAATTCTTTGGACGATTTTCGCTTGTGCAAACCTATAATAACAGCCTTATGATGACATTTTCAAACTACGCAATAATATAGATGTTAAAACTTTAGAAAACTATTGGAGGAATTTCCATTTAACAATTTCTGGTGGATTTGATTTAGATTTAAATGAAACTGATCTAAAAATTATATGATGCATGAATGAATGAATAACATTTATTTTTAAATTTCGTTACAACTTTTTACTAACTACTACTATTTATGTCTAATTGTCCTGTCTCCGAGAGCTTCTCGCGCACATCACTCGTCGAGCCGATGTTTGACCACATGCTCTCTTTGCCTTATCCTACACAGTAGGGGACAACAGACCAAGTAGGGCAATAGCAATCCTGTGGGGTATATCAATTTCCATAGGCCTGGCCTTTCAAACGTCATGACATTTATGCTTTGTCCTAATGGATATTAGCTACTTGTACTTGTTTTGCTTTACTTAGATTAAGAGAAATCTGTAGGAAAAATTTAATGAAAAAACCTACTTTGTAATGACAGACACAACATAGATATATACATATTTAGAGTTGACGTTAAATTTTGAATAAATATTAGCAAAGGCAGTTAAAATTCATTCAATTTTACTTATATGTTATAATTCTTGATTTCATTAGTAAAAAAGTTCAAGGATGTTTGAACTAGTGCTGGTTTGTTACCATTACAAGCCTCGACTTGCGTAGTGTTCGAGTGCCTTGATTAACTCGTCTAAGTTGACGAGTTCGTTAATCTTTTCAGTAACCGTTTGAAGATGGTTGAACTTATTGATCGTTTGTTGGTCCATAGGGAGTGGATTGCTATTCCTACTTACTGGTTTGTTGTTTATGTCAGCAGCTTTCACGTTTCGCGCATTTGCACTGACACTTACACTCGCACGGTTTCGCGCCAGTGACGGGAAGTCTTTGTCGTAATCGCCTCTTCTTTCTTCTGCGTTCCTGCTACCTTGCCATGCTGGACGTGCGGGTGGCGGCGCTGGCTTGAAGGTCTTGGCTGTGGCTCGCTTCGGTGGTTGCAGTTGGTCGACCTTGTAGTTGTAAACCGGGCATTTTGGGTCTATGGCCCTGTGTGCCCCATTGCAGTTTACGCACTTAACTGTATCGCTGGTGCACTCAATGATCTGGTGGTTACCAGCACATCTTGAGCATTTCCACTCTCTCCTGCAGTAGGTCCAAGCGTGGTCAAGTGCTTGGCATTGCATAATAGGTCGTGTTGTCTTTTGCACTTTGCATTCAGGTGTTTCATGGTTATTCTTGCCTCGGTTACTACCAGGTGCAGGGGGTCTCTAGTCTTTTTCATGGGGTAGACGTCTTTTATATTCATGTTGTATTCCTCGATCAGAGCGTTCCTTATCTCTTGAGGCTGGAACCCTCCGTCTAGGCCTTTCAGTACGAACGCATGTGTTTTCTCCATCTTTTCTGCGTGAGTGGTACGCCAACTGTTCATTGTCGAACATGCGCTTAAGGTTAGTCCAGTCCTTCGTGTGTTTACACCATACGATGACTGAATTTCTGGTGTATTTAAGCGTAAAGTCGTTTATATTGGCTGCCCGCAGGCTGGCCGTAAACTCCTGATGGTGGCTTTGTCCATCTTGGATGACTATCGGCGGTGGAGCGGTCGGTTTGGTCCGGATTGTAGTTTTTGGCTTCACTCTCGGTCGAGTTTGCTCTGTTGATCATGTAGATACTTCGGTAGCTGTATCATCTTCCTCATTGTCTGTTAGAACGTCAAAGTGATTGCTTGTTTTCACTGCGGGCTCGTAAACTTGCTTGATACTACGTTTAAACTTCATGTTTTTCAGCGGTATCTTGAATTTTCCCGTCGATGTAGAAGCGTCCGAGGGTATATCCATGGGCGTGTCCATGGAGTCTAGTCGGGTGGTGGGCGGAGCAAATCCCGCCTCTGTGGGAGGAGCTAGGTTAACTACTACTGGGTGGTCTGATCCTGCAGAGGTCAGTCTGGGGTCACTTTTTGCCGGTTGTTGTTGTGAAGTTGATGGCAGCAAAAAACTATCGCGGTTTATGATGCATCTTGAATGTGAAAAGAACGTAACTATTTTGTATTCGGATGCAATTATAGCGTTTTATTAACAGCAACGAAAAATCGTTAAATTAAAATGAATAAAACACTACATGAGAAATTCACCGAGCAAAAACAAAACTTAAATATGTATCAAATTTATTACCTAATTGAAAAATGTGTCGCCTTTAAACTCAAAACAGAAAGACTGTAATAGCGCTATCATTGTTTCTTATTTATTTGATAAAATCGCATCTTTAATTACAAATTAAAAAACATAAATTACTAATAACCAGTAGGACCACTTAGCCTGCATTATTACTTGATGTCTTCAGTAGTCTTCTTGTAATATTGTCGATAAGACTATCACTGTTATTTTGTGGACTATTGGTCCCTCTGATCTCATTTTCTACATCTCTGAACATGTCTGGCAGGCAGTGCTGGCGGAGACTGGGTCTAATTTCCTGAACTAGTCTCCCTTAAGTAAAAAATTGATGTAATTCCTTGAAGATGTGTTATATTAGTCAAAATATCTGAGGATGTTTGACTAGTCGAAACTTGGTCTAAATTCTGAAGATGTTACATATTAGCCAAAATTAGTTTTTAAGGTGCTCAGTATTGGCGGAAACTTGGTATAAATATTGTAACTTTAGTCGAACCTTGGTCTTAAATTCAGAAACTGTCTTACGTTAGCCAAAATCAGTTCAAAGTCCCTGAATACGTCTGACTTTAGTTGATATTCGGTCAAAATCCTGAAGCTGTTTGACTAGTCAAAATCAATTTAAAATGCTTGAAGACGGTTAGTTTTAGCCGAATAGTATACATCTCTGAATATCTCCTACATTAGTCAAAATTCCTGAAAAAGATCAATATTTGCCGAAACGTGGTGTAATTCGCTGCAGATGTCTGATATTAGTCGAAAGTTGTTCTAGATCCCTTACAATAGCCCAAATCATCTCGAAATTCTCGAATATATTAAACACTAGCTGAGACTTGGCCTAAATCCTGAACATATCCAGATTTAGTAGAGATCTTATCTCATTCCCTGAAGATGATCAGCACTGGCTGAAACTTGGTCTAATTCGCTTAAGATGCATGAATTTATTCGAAACTTGGTTCTAAATCCCTGAAGATATCTTACAGCCAAAATCAGTTCAAAATTTCTGAAGATTGGCAGAAACTTGATTCAAATCTTTGAAAATGCATTACATAAGCAAATACCAGTTCAAAATCCCTGAAGATGTCTGAGGTTGGTCGAAGCTTGATCTGATCCCCTAAAATTGTCTTACATTAGCAAAAATCGGTTCAAAATCCCTGAAGATGATCAGTATTGGTCAAAACTAAATCCCCGAAGACGTGTTACATTAGCCAAAATCAGTTCAAACTCCCTTTGTAAGAAGCCTGCAGATATCTTACATTTTCCAAATCCAGTGTAAAATTTCTGAAGATGATCAGTGTTGGCTAAAACTTGGTCCAATTATCTTTCCCGGTAATATTAATACTTTAATTTCGACTGAGTAACTTCTAGTTTCTTATTACGTTTCTTTTCTTTGTGGAGATAAAGTCAAAAGAATGCAAAATAAGACAGTGGGGACTTTCTAACATGTTCTGTTTGCCCGTTAGGGCCGGTCTTTCTTAAGGCTGCTCTACTCTTCGGCACACTAAGCTAGGGCCTAGTTTATACGCATTGGAACTGGAAGACAACCCGTTTCGACCAGCCGTCTTATTTCAAATCCTCTAGATTTGAAGCGAATAAAAAGAACGATAATAAACTATGTTGCGGTTTGCAACCTTCGGCAAAATGCACTAAAACAGAGTTTTATCCACAACACCCAAACAGGATTTTTGCAGTCGACGCGCGTTTCGCTAACCTTGTTAGCATCATTAGCAGATAAAAGTAAACTTGAAATCTACCTAACTCTATTTTATACTAACTGTTTGCTTTATCAAGCGGAACTAAAAAGAAGCAAATTTTTAATTGTTATTCTATGATTATTATCAAAAGCGTGCTCGGCACTTGATTTTTCTGTTCTACCATAGTTTAAATGAGCTATGTGTTTTTTGAGTCTCGTTTGTATAGATCTTCTAGTTTGCCCAACAGATCTTTACATTAAGAAATTATTGGGTGGCCCAGAGGACAACATTGAAATATTGGAAAAAAGTGGAATTTATGAAATTGGATGTATGGATTGTAACAAAAAATATGAGATAGAGGGCCTATTCCGTGTAGTCCGTTTTACTGGTTGATGGAGCGTGACTAGTTAGGATTCCAAGATTGGGTGTTTTTGGTTCCGCTTTATTAAGCAAACAGTTAGTATAAAATAGAGTTAGGTAGGTTTTAAGTTTAGTTTTATTCATCTCTTGATAATGCTAACACGGTTAGCGAAACGCGTGTCGAGGGCAAAATTTCTGTTTCGTTATTGTGGATTAAACTCTATTTTAGTAACGATGATAAAAATGGAATTTAAATACAATTGTTGCAATATGTTATATCTTTTTTGTCATATGTGCATTTCGATGTCTCCTATTCTATTGGTCCTGAAGCTCTGAACTGTTATAACTGTGTCACGTGATAAATGTAAAATAGTATATTATTTTATATGGAGGAAAAGTGAGACTTTTCATGGCGCGCTCGTGTTTAACAGCCGAACGGAGTGAGGCTGGTAATAGAGAGCAAGCCATGAAAAGTAACTTTTCCTCCAAATAAAATATGCTGATTTTTCTTCAAATGTCGACAAATTAATGCAAAAGGTCTCTTTTTAATAGTAATAATAATTATTATTAAAGATAAGTGGGTTCGCAAGGCGGCTTAGACCGGTGCGGTGTCGGTGAAGAGGCTCAGGTTGTTGCTATAGTAATGTAACATAAAGCTGTCAGTGGACACTGTCAACAATAATAATTATATTTTTAAAATTGCGTCTTCGATTGTTTAATTCCGTATTGATAAGCAGTTATTGGGTAAGTTCGATTAAATATTAACGAATTTGTTCCTAAATTAGTGATTTTTAGAAATGCAGTCACACATTGAGTGATAAATACAAATTTTAGTTTAATAACTCTTGAGTTGTTGACGCTTATTTTGATGTTTGTTTGTATTGTACCTATGTTGCTATGATAACACTTTTACCTCCGCCGGCGGAAAAGTGAAAAGTAAAGCTCCGGCGGAGGAAAAACGAAACTTCACTGCCGCCTAAACAGTCGAGTAATGACGGATTTACTGACGTTTGAAGAAAAAAATGTTTTTTCTTTGTTGGACATGTAGATATAGATAGACTCCAAAAGGTACTTGACAGCACATTTTTTATGTATTTTCGCGATAGGTTTTACCCGCGCCGCCACGCCTTGTTTAGCGTGCAGGAATATAGCTCAGATTCGGGATCGATCTACGTCAGGTGTGAAGAGATGACAAAGAAAGCACTATAGTTAAAAATAATAACAACGTCTATTGGTCAAAGACTTAACGAGAAAACATTAACAATGTCTATTGATCAGAAACTTAATAAGTTTATATTATACCCGATTACTAAGGTGCGCATGCTCTCTCGATTAAGGTATATTTTTGAATTGTTTATAGATTTTTAGTCACTATTTTATAAATATAGTTTTGTTTAAGAGTTTGTGTTGTTTTTTAAGGTTGGTTTGATAGTAAGTTCACTCAAAGATTACACTGCACTTTTAACTACTTGACAGATTCTACTAGCTTATGCATTTTAGTGGTTCACACATGCCCACACCCTCTAAACGTTGGTCCCCAACGTTAACGCGGCCCCTATCGCTTTAAAATTAAAGACCTCAATTCAAGAAAACATGTCGCATTTTATCATCTTAATTAAACTATTTAATAAACAATGTCCTCAGTGGTTTTGTTACTTTCTGGATCTAGGCTGATCCTTTGTATCTCCCTCTGACCTCCACTGCAGTCTATGTCTTAGCATTGTTTGACATACCCTTAAACTGTTTGAGGGCATCACACCTGAGAGTCTGCTGGAGAGACCAGTACAGACATCCCCTGGTGCTTGGTATATACGTGCAACAAAAAGAAACATATCTTTATAAATTGTCTTAATAATATTACAACTATAATTCTAGATTTTCGAAATGGTAAAATAATTTGTAGAACTTATTTCTTTCTCGAACCATATATACTAGTTATCTATAATATTCAAAAAGACGGCCCTGTCTTTATATTAATTAACCATAGTCCCTTTATTCCTATATGTGGCGACCGTTATTACTGTGTGTGGACGTGTTTATTTATCCTCAGCGATTTTTGCATTTTTTCTACGAAAATAGTTGATTTAGAAATTTCATTCAAAAACTAAATAGTAGTGTAATGGACGAAAAAAGTGATGGTGTAAATAGTAACAAAAAAAATCCAAGGTTAAAAAGACATTATTCTATCGGAACCTCTTCAAGAAACGAATTAATGAACATTATCGGCGTCGATGTGAATAAAAAAAGTGAAGAGATAAGAACGTATTTAGATAAAACAGGTAAAAAAAGGATGCAAATAGTGTAAACACCTTAAATTCAAACCAAACTGATATACAGAATTTAACAAATGATCTGCAAACAAATATGAACAAAAACGCTATAGAAAAACAAGAAGTTTTATTTAAACCAAAATTCAATATTGGTAGAACGCCTCCAAAAAAAGCAGAAAAGCAGAGAAGCGATGGCCAGAAAAAACTAAAAGGCCCCGATCTGAACTGAGTCCAGAAATTCATGGTAAACAAATTTCGGAAAAGGAAGAGAGTGTGAAAATAATAAATCAATCAACTAGAAGCGAACAAATTAATGAATTACGAAGTGGAAACTGAACAAATGTTAGAAATGGCTCTTAATTTAATTGAAATACTTCATGAACATACTGAACTAGCAGTCCCCATGGAAGACAATAAAAAATTGAGATATGCGGTTTTTACTCTACATAAAGTCGTAACCAAGTTGGCCTATAGAATAGGACAAATAGAAAAACATAATTTTGAATTAGTCAACAAAGCATCCAACATAACATTAAACAGTCAAGTTTCAGTGCCAAATAATTTAGGTGTACTACCAGCACTTAGCATGGCAAATAATAATAGTAATGAACCGCCAAAAGAAAGAACATACAGCACTATACTAAAACGAAATAAAAGGAATTGTCGAATGAAAAAGAATCGTCGAATGAAAAAACACTCCACCGAGAACAGATAAACATTGTACACTTATTAAAATAAGGGACGAAAATGACTTAAACAAAGTGTTTAAAAAGCTAAAACAAAGTCTAAGCAATAATAGTGAAGATCTTCAAACTTTTAAAAATAGAAAAAAGCTTCAAGGCTTCTTAGTGGAATGTAGTACTTCGGAATAGCAGGTTCAGCTAAACGAAATACTCAAATCCAAAAGAGATTTCGAAATCAGAGAACTTCAAAATACCGACCCAATGGTAATGTTCACGGGAATTGAGAAAGGAACCTATAGAATTTATCAATACGTTAATTGAAGAAAATCCAGAATTACAGAGAAACTTTGGGGATAATATAGCCACAAAAATGAAATTTATTACAAAAAAAGACTGCCGAAATAATCGCAAAGAAAACTGGATAATTCAAACAGATCCTATGATATTTAAATGGTTTTTGAGAAACGAAAACGTACGATTTGATTTAACTAGGGTTCATGCACAGGAAGATGTCAATCTAGCCATGTGCCATAAATGCTGCCTGTTTGGTCACGTATCTAAGTATTGTAAAGGTGAATTTTGCTGTTATAAATGTGGCGGAAAACATGATAGTAAACAATGTCCTGAAAACGCAAATTTAGATTGTCCAAATTGTAAGAAAATGAAACTCAAAGATCGTATTCATTCAGCTGGAGATCCTAAATGTCCAGCATTTAGAGACAAAATAGAAAAATATAAAGAAAATACTAATTATGGAAATTATACGGCAACAACAAGTCCTTTTTAAGCTAGATAAGAAAGGTGTTGCATCTGACCTGTGTATAAAACGTGCAATCTATTGGGAATTGTGTCTTACAGAACATTGGAAAACGGAAGATCAATTATTAAAAACAGGAATTAGTGATTTTAAATTAGCATCGTGGTTTTACAGAGGGGAAGGTCAACATAGTGGCAGCGCGATCTACATAAAGAAATCTTTAAAATTTAAAATAATTAAAAATATTAATAAGTCATCCGTGCGGAATGATTGTGAATGTGCAGCAATTGAATGTGTATTAAGGGGTAAAAAAGTTATAATTTTATGTATATACAGACCACCCTCTGGTAATAGGGATATTTTTTATAGTAAATTAGAATATATGTTATCCAATGTTAATAATGACTCAATAATATTTATAGCTGATGACTTTAATATAGAAATGTTGCAAGAAAATGTACATGGAACTTTTCTATTTTAAATTTTTATAATATTAGAGGTACTGTTTTTGGAAACACTCATATTACTAAAAATACTGTTAGCTATTTGGATAATATTTTTACCAATGTAGGACATGAGATATGACACAGATTTTATTTTTTAATTTAACTGAAAACAAAAATTATTTCATTCGTAAAAATTTTTTTACCGAAGAGAATAAACGTCAATTTTTATTAAGTTTAAGTGAGCAGGATTGGGGAAATGTTTTCCAAATCCAAACACACAATGTTAATTTACAGTGGGATACATTATTTATTAACACATATAAGAATTTTTAATCAGAATTTTCCCAAAACAATGCTTTATGTAAATAAAAAAAACATCGGAAAATACAATCGATTGGTAAATTTGACTAGAATGAAATGCCGTCACTTTCAGTATAGAAATAAAAGAATGCAAAAAAGGTTGGATACATTATTGGTATTATCACAGATCTATATAGCTACGCAACAGATACCTCTTCCTTACGCGGGGCCAAAAATGTTCACCGGCTTTCGCGAGCGGGTGAACCAGTCGTCTAGGAACGGGTCGGTGCTGCCAAGTTATCACGTCGAACAATATTCCGGCTGACTTTTTGACCCGCTCAAATCATCGAGTTTTATTATTAATATTTATGTATCAAATTAACGCAAACATATTTTTGTAGAAAAATACGATTTTCACATTTTTTATTAAGTATGATAATTTATTAATGAAACAGCAATTTAAATGAACAAATTTATAATATTGATAGTAGAGTTTGAAACAAAATTAAATGGTACTTTGACATGTCGGTAAACATTTCAAAAATTCCTTTGATCTTCGAAACAAAATCCTGCCTGATAATATTATTACTTAATACAAATAAGAGATAGGTATTACAGTATAAGTTAACAAAATTTATAATGACCTTTTACAGCGATATTTAAGGTGAGTTTTAGCCCATGTTCAAGCAAACACCATTCACTGAATCTGATAATGAACTTTAATTTGACATAATATAACATACGATTGCCAAGAAAATGAGTAATACCGTAATGTGATATGGAAGTTAAACTACAGTTCGCGACTGGGCAACACGGCGGGGCAAAACACGTCTAAATAGGAAAGTATTTAAGTTTATTGCATTATTGGCGAGCGACACTTTTAATATCGGAGTAGGCATCTGTTGCGTAGCTATATAGATCTGTGGTATTATCCAGAAATAATAACTTATTTAAACATATGTACAATGAAACAAAAACCGAATATGATAATGTTTGTGCTCAATCTGCACCGAAATAAATGGAAAAGCAAAAGTAAATAACTCTCACTTTAGTGAAAACTCTCAAAAATTAGTAAATTATTTTAATAATCACCTAATAAGTATAGTTACAGAAATGGTGAATAATATCCCAGTAATACCAGTAATACCAAACCAGCTAAAATTAGCTAAGATCATACCCTTGTATAAGAAAGGCTCTATTTACGATTTAAATAATTATAGACCCATCAGTTTTTCTAAAATTTTTGAGCTTGTAATGTGTTCTCGTTTGATTAGTTTCATGAATGAGTGCCAGTTACTTTCTACATCACAGCATGGTTACCTTAAAGGGAGATCAACTACAACAGCTATTTTCCAATTCACAAAGGCAATCTTAGACTTGTTTAAAGAAAAAAGCTATCTTTAGGAATATTTATAGATTTAAGTAAGGCAAATGATTGTATAGATAGGGACTTATTATTGTATAAATTAAATAAGTATGGTGTAAGAGGTAATGCATATACCTGGATAAAATCATATCTCTCAGAAAGAATACAGAGAGTAGTGGTTCATGATAATAATAACAATGAAATTATATCAGATTTACAGAGTAGCAATATCGGCATTGCACAGGGAAGTATTCTGGGACCTATACTGTTCATAATTTTTCTGAATGATCTTAGTTATATTAATAATGATTTTACAATAACTAATTACGCTGACGACACAAACCTTCTTGTGCCTGGATCAAATATAAAACATCTTTTGGCAAATGCAGAAAATGCTTTTTTTCTCACAAGCAACTGGTTTTCCCAAAATAAATTAATTCTAAACGACGATAAAACAAATCTCATACTCTTTAGAACTAACCAATATCAAATTGAAAAACCTGAAAATATTATGTTGTGTCGAAAAAACTGTACAATAAGTAATAACACTACATTCTTAGGTATAACTTTAGGGTAGGTAGAATTTTTATCATGGAATGGCCATATAAATAATTTACGTTTAAAGTTGAGCAGTATAGGTTACGGAATTAAAGTAGTACCTAGGTTTATGAATTTAAGCACCTTAAAGATATTATATCATGCAAATTTTGAGTTGGTCTTAAGGTATGGCATTTTGTATTGGGGAAGTAGTTCGGAACTGCAGAGAGTCTTTGTTATACAAAAGAGAATTGTAAGGGTAATAAACAGAATGAATTATTTAGAGTCATGTCGTGAGATATTTAAAAAATTAAACCTACTAATGGTGTATGGACTTTACATACATACTTAACTAATAGTGTGTCAAGGTGGAAAACATTTTTGAAATAAACACTTATAGAAACTGAGCCATATTCACTGCAAAACTCTTTTAATAAGCAGTGGTAATCTGCCCTTAATGACGTCATTTCAATTTAAATGAACCTTTTGTATGTTTTATTTGAAATAAAGAAGTATTATTATCATTATTATTATTATATCCATAATATAGAAATTTATCCAACTTGTTTAGGTATGTATAAAGACGGTCCTCTCTTCTAATAGTTTACCTATAATTGTGGGGAATAGTTTACTTTTAATACCAATATTGTAGTTTATTGAACTTATATGTTTATATTTAAAAATGACGATCTATACACAATTTGCCGATTTCTGTCGCGATATTAAGAGAAGACTTAATGAGAAACATTAACAATGTCTATTGGTCAGAAACTTAATAAGATTACATTATACTCGTTTACTACGGTGCCCATGCTCTCTCGATTGAGGTATATATTTGAATTGTTTAAAGTTGTTTAGTCACTGTTTTATAACTCTAGTTTTTCTTAAGAAATTGTGTTGTGTTTCATTTAAGGTTGGTTTGATAGTAAGTTCACTCAAAGATTGATTACACTGCACTTTTAATTACTTGACAGATTCTATTTAGAAAATTACCTTTCTCAGAACTTTGACAAATTTATCATAGATTCGACTTTTACTACTACGGATATGAAACCCCCAAACTTCACGACCATGTGATCGAGCCGAGCTTAGGTTAAGGTGAGGAGAAAATGATAGATTAGAACCTGAAAACACCCATGTGGATAGCCCATCAGCTGGTTTTAGATGAGGAACAAAAGTCTGCCGAACTGATGGTTCGCTAGCATATTTATATCATAAAATGTGCTGATCGTTGCATGTTTAAAGGTTCATAATCACTGCCGTTGACTCCTCGCGTTGTTTATGATTTGTCTTTAAAGTTTACATAATATTTGGCAAGTTCAAGTTCTAACTTAGGACAGGGTGATATCTATTTAGTAGCTTACGCATTTTAGTAGTTCACAATATGTTGAGAATGTTATGTAAAATTAAAAATTACAAATACAGTTTTAAACTGGATGTATGGGTGATCACACGTTCTTTTTTACCTGGGCAAATCCTCCTTTTGTAAGTTGTAATTCTTGTAAGGTTTGTCATATATGTGAAAGGTCCTCTTTATGGTTAGCAAGATAAATGGCTCATATCAGCTATTTATAATTAAGCATATGAACTGCTGTTATATATGTTTTATTCTTTTTCGGTAGCTCCGTTTGGAAAAACAACTTCGTAATTATATTTTAATTAGGGTGTCTCCTGTGCATGCTATTCTATTTATTTTTCATAAACTTGCCTATTAATTTAGCTTTGTATGCTTGTTGTCATATGTGATAACGGTAACTAAGTAAAGGGGAATGATAGAAAGCGTGTCTTTGTCCCTTTGTCTATCATTATAAAGCCAAATTACATAGAGTAAAAATTTAAATTATATTATGCTATTTATTTCGGAGGTTATTTAGTTAAGAGTATCTTGATGTAGTTATATTCTGCCATTGTTTTGAGGCTTTCATGTTTTGGTTGTTCTTTTTGCCAACTGTGCCAACAATTTATAATGAGTATCTTTTCACTTCCGGGTCGCGGCGCGTAAAATAACTCAGGCCCTACACTGAAAAAACGTTTTTTTTTTCTACAAGGGTGGGTACAATTAAACTTTGTGCACACAAACGCGGTTAAGCTAAATTTATAGGTATTTTAGTAAAAAATATTTTTTCTACGACCGTGCGTTTTTACCCACTTTCGCGCACGCATTTCAGTTCTGAAAGTGTCACTTTCCCGCACTAGTGCGGGAAAGTGATTTGGTAATTTTTCAGTTTAACAATCATTGGAATTTTGTAAAAACATTTTTTTCTTCTTCATTTAGACACTTTTTAAAGACGTTTTTGACCATTAAAATGTTGCGCAATTGTTTGGTTATCCCACAAAAAAGCCCCAAAGTTCGACTTTTGAGGAGATGAAATGTAAAAATCAGGACATTTTTGGCACCTGACGCGGGAGAATTGTTGCAATGTTGCCAAAGGTTGCACCTTTTCTTACTGAGTAAAGAAACGCTTCGGATGCGCAACTAAAAAGAATTAACCCAAACTAACCAAAGCTAATCCGGTTTAATATTAATAATAAATATATTTTACTTCACGCATAGCCTTTCGCTCGCTCCTCGATTCAGGAGCGTAACCAACAAGAACTAAATCGAGCTAACCCAAATTAATGTGTTTCACTTAACGTATGGCCCTTCGCTCGCTCCGGGGCGCGTTGGGTTAGCTTTGGTTACTTTTTGTTAATTGCGCCCCTGGGGCGAGCGAAGCGAGCGGAGGACCAGGCATGAAGTGTTCAAATATTTGAGGACGAAACGTAACGTGAATATTATACATTTATATTGTAGTCGTCCTATGGCGAGGTCCTATCGTGTCTGCAGTTTACGAATATGCCTCCTGGGCGCAACCAACAAGGATTAACCTAAACTAACCGAAGCTAACCGAAATTAATGTAAAAATAAATCACTTCTGTGCTTAATTGTTGTTAGTTTGGGTAATTATTGGATATACCATACCATCATAATATGATTATATATTATAGAAATTCGTGATTTTTTACATGTCTATGCATTATAAAAGTAAATTGGAAAGGAAATAGATCCGCGAAAACAAGATTATCTGCATATTTTTATAATTTTGGTTTTGGCTTATAACCAATCCAGCTACTAAAAGAAAAGCGCAATATATGGTAGTTAGGTTGGGTTAGTTTTGGTTAGCTTGGGTTAGGTTTGGTTAACTCAAACGAACCAAAACTGACCCAAGCTAACCCTAAGTAATGGATATAATTACGGTCTGGCTTCCGCGAAAAACGGCTTGCGCTTGGCGCAAGCCTTTCTTTATGCAAGCTAGTACTGGCTTAAACGAAACACAGCTAACCATAGCTAACCCAAACGAACCAAAACTAACTCAAACTAACCAAATCTAACCCAAAGTAATGGAAATAATTACGGCGGGCTTCCGCGAATTAAGCAACTAACCATAGCTAACACAACTATCCATAGCTAACCCAAACGAACCAAAACTAATCCAAACTAACCAAAGCTAACCCAAAGTAATGGAAATAATTACGGCTGGCTTCCGCAAAAAAAGACTTGCGCTTCGCGCTAGCCTTTCTTCGTGCAAGCTCCTACTGGCTTAAACGAAACACAACTAACCATAGCTAACCCAAATAAACTAAAACTAACCTAAACTAACCAAAGCTAAACCAAAGTAATGGAAATAATAAGTACGGTCGGGGTTCCGCCAATAAAGGTTTGCGCAAGCTCGTACTGGCTTAAACGAAACACAACTAACAGGCTTCCGCGAAAAAAGGCTTGGGCTTGTATTGTTTTAAAATGTATAAAGGTTATTTGTTATAATTATAATTAGCCACGTTTTTAAGAGTCAAACTTTCTATTTGTGCTAGTAACTATTATGTCCATATCATTTTCAGGATGTGAATACAAATAATATATGGTACGTTATCATTTCCTTTCCATTTTTTTCAACTTTCTTACAAAAATGTTTCGTCCGCAGATTTTTTTCTTCTAAAGTCCTTCAAATAACATTCTCTTCCCATAGCATATTCGAAAATTGTTTAAATCCGTGAGTGGTTAAGGTCACCAGAACCGGATTTTCTATCAAATTTACTGCTTTAATGCATTAGAAAAACTATAGACGTAAAAAACCTCGAATTTCTATACAGTGTCTATATCCAACTATGGCCTTAGTTTGGGTTAATAAATACATAAAAGCGAACAATATGTTACATTGTGTGTATTTAGATCATTCACCTGAATAAAAGAAAGCGAAAGGTAATCATTTTACACCAAATCATTTTACACCATTTTTAATAATGAATCTTGGTAACAAATTTACAGCCAACTTTTTAAGAAGAAATCTGACAATAGTGCGCTTGTGACAAATTGAACATTGAAGTTTTGGCTACTGGCAAATGACAGTGACAAGAAGGAGAATATATTTACTTATTTACAAGTAAGATTTAATTTATTTAATAAGGCTATCAGTCACTTTGAGTTAGAACCGGAATAAAACGTAGGCCTCTTGTTCTATGCAAAGGTCTTCTAGTTAATATTTTCAGACGTGCATTGAGTATATTTCTAGTGCTTTTTTTAAGTGGTTCGGCAAGAGTAATGGTGATTGTTGTGTACCACCAAATGTGAAAAGAAAATTTTATTACATACGTTTTCATGGTTTGCGCAGCATATAATGGCTGTATTCTGGACGTTGCTTACAATCAGTGGTTGTTAAACTGAAAAATTACCAGTGATTTTTTCCCGCACTAGTGCGGGAAAATAAAAATGTCGATTTTAACATTACATTTCATTGATTTCTTGACCAATTCACATAACAATTAAACTAAGCTGTGTCAGATGGTTTGGCATGGTAACCAAAGATTTGCTATGACAACCAAGGTATGTCATCAAGACGTCCAAGTTTTAAGTCGAAGCGTCGTCGAAGTGACAGATGCTGAATTTTTTAAGTTATTTTTAATGGATTCGTCGGACGAACAACAGCTCCCAGAATCTATTTTGAAGGCCGCAGATGAGGTCAATTCAGACCTATTACCTAGCAAATCAAGAGAAAGATATGAACAGCAATACAACCAATTTTTAAGCTGCTGTAAGGAAAAAGGAGTGAATAGCTTTAGAGAAAAGGTTGAGCAAAATGTTGATTGTCGAGCACAGAAAGCGCAAATTTTTATCAAAGACATATACAAGTTTATGCTACCCCCTGATGAGATCTATCTTATGATTAAAGTAAGTGCCATTTTTGCTTTAGCCGTTGCTCTTCGCAGAGTGGAGCTTATGAAAATCATGCTTGATGCTTGATGATATTCAAGATAAAGGATACCTGATTATTGTGAAAATTTCCGATTCAAAAAACCATACTTCAAGATCCTTTGTTGTATCTGAAGACAAATAATAGAACCTTTTTGAAGCTCTACAAAAACTATGCCTCTTACCACCGCGCACCATCGTTTTTTTTTATCAATTTTATTATAAAAAAGGAAAATGTTCTGTTCAGTGCGCTAACACGATTGCTAAGATGCCGGCAGAGATCTCGGCCTATTTACGTCTACCTAACCCAGAACGTTACACAGGTCACAGTTTCAGACGTTCCTCGGCAACGTTTCTAGCAGATTCAGGAGAAGGGATAACCAACATAAAACGTTCTAGAGGCTGGAAATCAACTGCTGTTGCTGAAGGTTACCTGGAGGACTCAGAAGAACAGAACAAAACCATCTCAAATAAAATTCTTTCATATAGTAAGAACTTGCAACCGTCCGTCCTCATCATCCTCATGCACTTTGCAATCTACGAGTGATACTTTCAGCAGCCAGTTTCCATCAACTAACTACGGTGGACCGGCTATTCTAACTCATTTGCAGAATGCAACAAATTGTGTTTTTAACGTTAGTTGTTTGGGAATCATTTTATATATGTTTTTTTTATTGTAATATTAATTGGTGACAAATTAGTTTCTGTTGAAGTGGTTTTAAATTAATTTAGTTACGAATTCATTATACACTCTGTATAGCATTAAACCATTTTTTACGCACAGATCGTAAATTCCTACCCATGCGCGCGTGCGAATTTTGGGTACGAAGGGACCTAGTGCGAACAACAAAGGGACTCCTTTTCTCGCGTTCGAACGACTCGGGTCGCTGGTAAATTGGTCGAGTTTTCATGCTGGTTTTTTAATATAATATATATTCTCGAAGTGACAAATTGCAATCTCAAGTTGCGCGGAAACGACGATCCTAATTAGTAGGGTGAATTGAGTAGCCCTCATCTCGATAAATTGGACAGGTAAGCGATTTGTGCGTTTCGTGTATTTTTGTAATTTTTTCTTTTTATCAACCTAATATACAGTCCGCTAAAATTTTCATATTTCCTACACATTTTTGGTCCTTCGAGCCGGATGAAGGATAATCGGTATTCTCTCTCTAATTTTCTAATATTTAATTTCCTTTGCGCAGAGATTCTTTTGTCACCAATCGCTATTTAATTTGTGTCAAATATCTTATTTTTTTGCTCACGAAATACCTGCTTGTTTCTTAAACGGCTAAGCAACAATCTTCACCACCGAGTCATTCGCAAATAACATTTTATTTACATTCAATATTTAACATTTAAATATAAACATCTTTTGATGCATATTTGGCGAATAGTTTCAAATAAATGAAACCTTTTATTTATTTCTTTCGGCGTCTTGCATAAATTAACAAGCGTAGTTCGCTTAACAGTGTGCCATTTGACTTTGCCTCTTGAACATTTTATATTTTTGTTCAGGTTATTTATTTTTATCGCAATAAAACCACATCTTTCTGTCCTATTTATTACCTAGTTAATACCTTTTTCCTATCGGCGATCAGCAAATAAAGGTAAAATTTGGTTTTAAATTTTATCATTTATTGTATATTTTATTTATATACAAATAATTATTAATTATGTCTGATAAGTTAACTAAAGCTAATTTAAAACGAAGCACAGCCCTTAATAGATTACAAGAGGCTCTCGAACTCGGAGTAAAAGCATCAAACGATGAATCCTTGAAATCGGTATTTTTAGCTCGAGCAGATAACATTGATAGTGCATATGCTGACTTTCAGGCAGCTCATAATACTATAATTTCTCTAATCAGTGATGAGGATTTCCAAACCTATGATGAGATGCGTATCTCGGCAGATAAAGGCTACTATGGAGTTAAATCTTTAAAAAACGATTTTCGGTTAAGTGACTCAGCCTCGCAGTCGGCTAACACTTCTACTAATACAAATTTTCATCAGACACCTCAAAAAGTTATAGCCAAATTACCGAAACTTAATTTGCCAGTTTTCGATGGCAATTTTAAAAATTGGCCTAGTTTTTATGATCTATTCAACAGTCTCATACATACTAATTCAGATTTATCTGATGTTGAGAAATTTCAATATTTGCTGACGTCAGTGGATAAAGAACCTTTAGCTTTGATTAGCGGTATTCCTTTAACGGGATGTAACTATTCTGTGGCATATGAAATGGTAGACAAAAGGTACCAAAACAAGCGTATTTTGGCTACTTAGTATTATAATGAGATTTTTTATGCTCAATCAATTCAAAGAGTTACTTCTTATGACCTTAGGCATCTTTTAAATATTTTTTCGGAAAATGTAGCAGCTTTAAGAGTTTTAAAGTTTCCTGTTGAGCACTGGGATTTTTTATTGTTTAATATATTGTTACATAAACTTGATTCAAAGACTAGAACTAATTTTGAACTTGAAAATAGCTTAAATCAAGATTTGCTTACTTATAGACAATTAATTACCTTTTTGGAACGACAATGTTTAGTTTTGGAATCTGTTGATTACAGCATTATAACTGTTCCTGATAAACCAAAGCCTAAATTTTCTCATCCTCAGCAATTTAACAATAAATCATTCAATTTTATTGCAAATCCAATCGAACAAAATAAAAACCCCAAGTGTATTTTATGCTCTTCATCTCACGCGCTCTATAAGTGTCAATTATTTTTGGCTAAAACGCCACAAGAAAGATTTTCTGTTGCTAAACAGCACCAACTCTGCGTCAACTGTTTAGTATCTCCACATGCTATTAAAAATTGTGCGTCATCTCACAAATGTCGAATTTGTAAGTTTCCACATCATACCACTCTCCACTTTGATAGAGATTCTACACCTGTCCCACTTCAGGACAACAAGTCTCACCTTACTGTTACAACTAAGGACGTTGTACAGTCTACCGGTGTTACCGAATCCACTACTCCCCTTATAAATACTCATTGTATTACGAATACTTTAGCAATGCAGCAACACACTGTTTTATTGTCCACTTGTGAAGTAGATATCAAGGATATTCGAGGACATTTTCAAAGGATTCGAATCCTTTTTGACACAGGTTCTATGGCAAATTTCCTATCTGAGCCTTGTGTCAGACGACTTGGTCTATCTCGTAAAAGCTTCTCTATTCCAATTAAAGGCTTAAATGGTATGTCAACTTCTAATAACAGCGGGATAGCACATTGCGTTATTAAACCCTGCGGTCAATCATGCCCCATGTTCTCTTTTGAAACTATTATTCTCCCTCAAGTTTGTTCTAATCAACCCAAGGTTCACATTAACCTTGTAGCAATGGAACACATTAAGTCTTTGAAATTAGCAGATAGTCGGTTTCACATTCCTGGCCCCATCGACATGCTCATTGACGCTGAATTAGTCCCATTATTTTTAAGGTCAGGTCGTGTTTTTTGACATCCTGATCAACCGATAGCCTTAGAAACCATTTTCGGCTACATTTTGCAGGGTAAAACTAGCTATTTATGCTCTTCAAATGTTTCGGATTCCCTTTTGAATTGTCATACTATTTTGGATGCTAATCTTGATTTTTTATTACGTAAATTTTGGGAAGTCGAACAAATCAATAAAACTCCTTCTTTATCTCCAGAAGATAAGAGATGCGAAGACACATATAAGGCTTTAACCTTCAGGGAACCTTCTCGCCGATTTTCGGTACCTTTACCATTTCGTCAGTCAAAGCCAAGCTTTATTGATACTTATTCTCAAGCACATCGCCGTTTCTGTATGCTTGAAAATCGCTTTGCGAAAAATCCTGAATTGTATAAAAAATATTCTGATTTTATGCAAGATTATCTTGATAGTGGTCACATGTCGTTAGTGCCACAAGATAATTACAAATCCTCTTCTGCTTATTACATAGCACATCATGCTGTTTTTCAGGAACAAATATGTGAGTCAAAACTATGTTTTAAAATTAGGGTCGTGTTTGACGCTAGTTACGTGACGTACAACGAATATCTCTCAATGACACACTCCTTGTTGGTCCCAAACTTCAGACAGATATTTCTGCCTTACTTTTGAGTTTTCGATTTTTTTCCTTACGTTTTTGTCTGCGATATAAAACAAATGTACAGACAAATTAATGTCCAACCTCAATTTCGGGATTACCAAAGGATTTTATGGCGTTTCTCATCTACTGAGCCTCTTCAGGAGTATTTCCTACGTACCGTTGTTTATGGAATTTCGTCTTCGCCATTCTTGGCATTACGAACTTTACAAGAACTTGCTGAACAGGAAGAAATCTCTTTTCCTAGAGCAGCACAATTTATTCGTCGTCAATTTTATATAGACGATGGATTACTGGGCAGTCATGACTTGGAATCAGCTTTGTCACTTCAATCGGAGCTTATCCAAGTTATGAAGAGTGCAGGCTTCGAGCTCAGTAAATGGGCAAGCAACCACCCAGCACTTTTGTCTCCTTTTTCTACATCTGAGGTCCAAGAATCCTGCAATTTTGACAAGGATGAACCTTCTTATATTAAGGTTTTGGGCTTGAAGTGGGATCCTAGTTCCGATGTTTTTTCTTATACTTATGTGCCGATTGAACGTCCCTGTACTAAACGAAATATTTTGTCGGAAATTAGTAGAATTTTTGACCCTCTTGGTTTTATTTCCCCTTGTCTTTTACTTGCATAACGTCTTTTGCAGCGTTTATGGGAATCTCAGATTCCTTGGGACGATTCTCAGTCGGAAGATATTCTAAATATCTGGACACAGTTCAAGGCGGAAATGCCTGGACTTGCGAATATAAAAGTTCCTCGTCATATAGGCTTTAATTCAATTTTTCGAGTTGAATTACATGGATTTTGTGATGCTTCTCAGGTTGGATATGCCAGCGTTGTTTATTTTCGTGTGGAGGAGTCATCTAGTAGGGTGAAAACTTTTCTCACCTGTGCTAAGTGTCGAGTCTCGCCGTTAAAGACCCAATCAATTGCTCGCCTGGAACTTATGGCAGCCGTTTTATTATCAGATCTAATGGCTTTTGTGAAAGAGAATTTTGTAGATTTGGTAAATTTTGACGCGATTTATGCTTGGTCGGATTCCATGGTGACACTTGCTTGGTTATCTTCTTCTCCGCACAAGTGGAAAACCTTCATAGCCAACAGGGTAAGCCATATTCAAGACCTAGTTCCTGCATCTTCTTGGCGTTATGTTCCCACGTCGCAAAATCCTGCTGATTGTGCCAGTCGCGATCAAACCCTCTTGCAACTTTTAAATAGATCTATTTGGTGGTCCGGTCCCGAATTTCTATCTCAGACTAGAGATCTATGGCCGACACAACCTAATCTTGAGTCTCAAATCGAAGTTGAGATATGTAAGGAAGGAAAACAAACAAGTTTGAATTGCTCTAATCCTTCGAGTAATTTGGTTCTTTCTTTACTAACTCAATTTTCTTCGCTGCAGAAAATCCAGAGAATTGTCGCTTACATTTTTCGATTCAATGGCAATTCTGTCTAAAGCAAAATGTTAAGGGCTCCTAACCTCCCAGCGAGATCGATTCTGCGCTAAGAGTTATTGTAAGGCACGTTCAACGAGATATATTTTTCTTAAAATTGAGCAAAATCTCTTGCTTCGAACCCTTTAGGTTGCATAGGATCATGCAAAAAAATACTGGAAGGCAATATTGAAGTCATTGTGTCTATTCCTGAAGAAGATACAGACACTGAAGATAAATAGATTTTGTTATTATAAAGATTTTTTTACATTTCCAGTTTTTCTATTCTGAATAAAAGCTAGTCTTTTTTTAATAGCAGTTGCATTAAGTATATTATTTTTTTTCTACTTCTTTATTACCTAGCAGCGTTTAGGAAAAATAAATTTAAGGATAATATTAAAATAATAATAGCTATTATTATTATTAGTATTCTAACCCGTAATGGTGTAAAAGCACTTATTGTATTGTACAATAGGCGAGAGAGAGAGGAAGCTATGGAGAAAAGTGAGATGCGAGAGTACTCGGGCAACGCGAGATCGGACGGTCGCGGCTAAAAGAAAATTACTTTTTTTACATTTATTTCTATTTTTCCATTACCATTTAAGCAAAAAAAGGTATTCTTGCACCTATATGTTCTAGATACTTAAGGCAAACTTTTTGCAAGAATAAAAATTTTTGATTTGAGCATTCATTTCGGAGAGAATGCGAGGCGAATTCAAAAATGAGTCTATTTCAATCAGATTTTTCCCAGGTTCGAAGGGAGCTATTTAAATTTTTTGATTTCTTTTGCCATAAGGGCCAATGTAATCTGCATATTTCAAGCAATGATAAAAAATATAATTCGTACAAAAATGTAGATGAAGTTTATATGAAAACATTCATAGTTTAATATCCTACACGTTCATATAATAATCTCGATTTTTAGGTATACTGCCCTTTTGCCGGTTCTGAATTTTTATTACCTTCGGATTTTGAATTAATATAATAAAGCCTTCATTCTGTGAAAATTTCAGCTTGTAACCCCGAGGTGCCCACAAAAATCATTTATAGAAGGCTTTTACTGCGTTGGGCACTCTACTATAAGCCTTTTGATCAAATAATGTCATGTACGTACAATATAACATACATATCCTAAAGATTAATTTCATATTTAATATGGATAATATATGACAAAAACAATAACAACACATCACAAACTAATTTTTATAAAGGCGAATTATTCGGAACTATATATTTATATAAAAATAGTAATAAGTCTGTTTGGAAAATAGAAACTATATATAATAAAAACGTCAAATACGATTTTAATAGACGCTCTTTAACTATTTAACATGGACAATATCAGAAAATAAATGTTATAGGTGCTTAGTGTTAATTAGGAGACACTATTATAGCTTTTTTTTTAAATAAATACTTACAAATTCGTTAAATTCTTTCACACTCTAAAACATATAAGCTGTCATTATAAAAATATTAAACTTAGCACTATTATAATAGGTAGGTAGCAGTTATATAATATAGTAAATAAGAAAAATAATGGGGATAAATGAGCAACAACTCAAATGATGAGTATAAACACCATATGTAGGATTAAATGTGAAATAACTGACTTTATTTGACCTCTATATGTTACATGTTTTCATACTAAATTGACATGTATCAGTGTCGTTGAAAAGGCAATTTAACCCCCTTTAAAATAATGTATCACTCGGCAACCATTTCAAATTAAAATTTCACCAGGCGTTAGATAAATCTAGTTGCTTAGAGAAAATGTATAATTTTGTATCGCTTATGAATAATTTATATACACCAGTAAGAGTTCCTGTTAATATAAAATTATCACATTGAATAGGCAAATGTGTCCGTTGCTCAATGATCTATACTTAGAGTCGATTAATCATAAATGTTTGGCCCTAAGTCTCATACCAAAGTAATTAACCAAAATATTTTTTTTTACAATAAAAAATGCCAGTGTTGATTAATATTTTATTTACGATCGAGTTTCATTTGAACAGAACCCAGCTTTGATCACACGTATTTAGTTTTCCTTTATTAAACTTAATATTTACATTTAATAATGAGGGTCCCATTAATATCCTTGCCCTGGGGCTCCAAGTCATCTTGTTACGCCACTGGTTGTTCATTGTTCTAATATCTTTGAAAATATTTTTTTCGTCCAATCATCCTCGATAGTAGTTTGAAAGGTCTCCTGCTGTTCAGGCTACGTCCGTTTCTCATCTGTTCTTCCGCTGCTTTCTTATGATCTAGTGTTTCCTAAGTTGTAGTTTCTCTGTTTTCTGTCCTGTAGACCACTTTATCTAGCTTGTCTGCTTTTTGATTGAAGCTCGAAACATTGTGTGGTTTTCATTTTTGAAGACGCTTTCTAATTTTAAATTATTCCTGATTTAAATACCTATGAAGTTTTCAGAGTTTACAAAATCTTCACGTTGTGCATATCTATCTTCATAGATTTTATTAATTGTTAGTTAGTTTTATATTGCCAACATATTATCGATTTAAAACCTGATTTGCAACTGCATTTTGGACCGAATAAAATGGAGGACTAAAAATTATAAGGCCCTTTTTTCATGATTTGTTGCGCTTATGTATTGTCACATCTATGTAGAAAAGCAATTATTTATCGCATAAAGTTCAAAAAATTGTACTAGCAAAATACGCAACTACGTTTAGTCGACTATTTATATCATCCGATGAATTTATGAGAATTCATCTTTATGTCATGAACATACAGGCTTTATAAATATTCATATATTCGATGTAAATTTAAAAATAATAGGCTTAAGCTGCATGACAGCCAACTGGAATATGCCGTTTGAGAGGTACAAATAATTTATATGTATGCTGTAGTCCATGAACAATAGTAAATTGAATGTTACATTTATTTTTAAAACATAATTTTTATGAAAACGTGATTTTAATCTCATTGCAAAGTCACTAATATAAAAAAAAAAACAAGTAAAATATCATTAAATATCAGATAAAATACTTTAAACAATATTTTTTTTTCTGCCACTAGCTTTGATATCGACGGTTATGACCGATTTTAACTTGAAAAGTTATTGATCTAGGTCATTTTATGGCGTGGCCTGATTCTATATGGTGTTCAGCTAGTGCACAGGAACCATGGAACCTTTACACTACGTTGCTATTTTCAGTAAGAGTTAATGGTATTTTAGTTTTAGAGTATATGGCGCATCAAATTCCATCGTCCTCCCCCAGGCTGGAGAACACCAAAGTACAAAGTCTGGAGCTGATCAATGACAGTTTGTGACAAGTGGGGCTGCATTGTATTGGCTGGCAGGAACGTCAAACTGGTGAGAGGAGTTTGATTACGGGGAGTGACGCCCCCGTCATTCCGAGTTGCCATGGGATATGGCCCATCAAATCCCATCCTCCTC
>MU185688.1:0-31800 GCA_016904865.1 Pissodes strobi | reverse complement strand
ACATCAAGTGATACTTGTTGCCAGAACGTATATCGTCATTTAAGGAGGATTAACTTGGTTTTCGTATTGAAATAAGCTATCAAGATATAGTTCCCGAGATTCACTAATAATAAAAAGTTCTGAAAACAATTGCACATTTGATTGTTTTGTTGTCTTTTGATGAGCTGAAGTTTTGATATTAAAAAATATTTTAGGCTGTATTCCTTTTATTGGTTCATAAAGCATGTTTACTTAACAACAAGCCTTTCCTTTACAAATTGCCAATACATATCTATCTCTTGCTTTTCCAAATTTTTAAAACAATCAACACCCTGCCTGTCGACAGTTATTCTAGTAACAATCGCGACTAAATGATCAATACGTTCCTCAAAAGGATTTGCGGCTTATAAGAAACTTTGTTTTAATAAGTCAGGCTTGTTAAAAAAATGTGTTTGGTAAGCAAGATATTGCTCGTGATGACGTTCTTCCGATATACCGTGAATCCCTCTAAACTCGTTAAGAAATATAATAAGGACATTTAGCCGTGAGGCAGAGCATCGTAGTACGATTGATAATCATTATCTAAGGATATTTTAATTTCTTGAAGATGATCATACTCCTGTTTTTTTATTTTTAGTCTGTCACTATAAAGTTTTAAAATTTCTGTATTAATAGATATATTAATTCTTACTGGCAACATTTTCCATTCATCAGGATGTCTTAACTTGTAATCTGTAGATCCACCTGGATTGTAACGAAGGGCTCGAATGTCTTGTACGGATGTGTCACCTACTTTTTTTCCGGGTCTTATTGTATTTACATAACGCAGATTTGAAAAATCATTAAAAAAGTCATGAGTTAAATATTTAACTAAATATGGTTTGGGATTTTGTCTAGCGCCAAGACACACCTCGACATATTCAGCTGGCACATTTATTTTTTTATTTCTCAATTTCTTTTCAATCGCAGCATGCATCGAGTCGGCCTCCATTTGTGTATGCCCCTTTTCTAGAAACTTCTGACAAATTGTAACTTTATTCTCTATTGCCAACTTTAACAATGCATTTGAAATGGAGGTGTTTCTATTTTGATCGCAGCATCCATCGCTATAGAAAATTAATTGTTCATTTAAACCACTATCTTTACTTTCTTCGGTTATAAAGGCACTTAAAATACTTGC
Source organism: Pissodes strobi (assembly GCA_016904865.1). Lineage (NCBI taxonomy): Eukaryota > Metazoa > Arthropoda > Insecta > Coleoptera > Curculionidae > Pissodes > Pissodes strobi. The sequence goes on along the minus strand of MU185688.1, from coordinate 30,641 downwards.
GAACTCATTTGAACCGATGCCACCCTCGGTTTCGTTCCAAATGAGACAATAGCCATCCTTCGTTTTTACATTATATATAGTAAAATTGTGTACGACCAACTTCATTTTGTAATGGAGAAGTGAAACTGGTGATTTAGGACAAAGTAGGACAGACTGCAAGTCCATTGTGTAAACTTTATGTTTCTCGCCTTTTTTGTCTTTTTCTTCTCTAGCTTCTACTTTCTTCTTTTGGTGTAGCTAGTACTCAGTTTCATCTAAATTGCCAACTTTTTGAGCCGCACACAAGAGCATTCATTTTTTTGGTGCGAAAATACTTAAATTCATGTCATCGAATGTAGTTAAAAATAGTTTTAATGATAATGGTTCTATGTTTTTCTCCGGACACCACCTATCAGTATAAAGTCGGTAAACTTGAGGCTTGGAACTCCACAATGTCTCAAGATGCAATTTGGTCGTCCTGGCCCGACAATAGTGAGACTTCATTTTCGGCAGGCTCTCAAAAAATAAACATAAATTTCGTTTTCTTTCCTCGAAGAAAACAAGTCTAGAGAATCTTCGTCCAGTTTCAGTTTCGTCTAACAAGGCCCCTGTTAGGTGAGGTAATTGATTTTCGTCCTGATTACCTTTCTTCTTCCAGGAAATAGCAGCAGACTCGCCTATGGAGAACGTATTTAGAAACATATTTTTACATACGCGTAGCTTTGTTTCCTTTAATTGTAAATGGTAGAAATAACTATACAAACGTCTGGATTTCTCATCTTCCCTTCTATCTCTTGGTCTTTTAATATATTCTTGACTAATTAACAATTGAACATAAACCTTTTTTCCCCATCGCTCATTTTCCAAAAATCTTTAGACAATTGTGCTCTGTTTTATTCGGGAAACTTCGCACATTGTAGCTTCGAGTTATTCTTGCCTAATTTGCATTTGCATCTTTCCCTAATTTTTCTTTCATTTTTAGGGATGGTGTATACCCAGCGCCCATCGTCTTTCCTTCTTCCTTGGTATTCTTCTCCACGCTTTCTTTTACGTTCATTTTTATTAGCCGACCATTTACTTTCATCTACATGTCGCCGTTTCTGTCTACGCCTTTTATTTATTTTCGTAGATTTTTCTTATTCCGGTCTTTCTTGTTCATCTGCAGTTGGTATATAATCCGGGTCTTCATCTCGACTTTCATTGTTATTGGGAAGAATAACGATTACTTCCGAAATCGGACCATGTTGTTCGTCAGTGCTCTCTTGTTCAGCAATTTGCTTCGGTTCTTCAGTGTTTCCTTCAAGATGATTATCCAAATGGGGTATGTAAACTGGGACATCATGGGTGACAATTTCATCGTTGTTTGGAAAAATATCACTCTTATCTGAACCAGGATCAGGTTATTCAATTGTTATGTCATGCTCAGTAATTTCTTTTGCATCATAATTGCCATTGTTAGCAATTTCAGCATTAGTGCTACATGTCGGGATTTCAAAAATAATTTCATTTTCTAAAGCCATTTTCAAAATTCTACTAGCACGAGACTCTGACATCCTAAAAACAAAACAAAGAAAAATACCTATAGAAAAGCCGGGATACTTTCATAGAATTTATAAATGGTCGAAATGTTTTTTAAATAAACAATTGTTAATAAACTTTTTTAAGATCAATATAAAAAGAAACCCAGTTTAAAATAATAGGGAACTTGACCAAAAAATAAAATCGCACTAAAACACTTCAAATAGTTAATTTATAGCTTAAAAATCCCGATAGACAACACATTTTTTTTTAAAATGATATCAGAAACATAAGAGATATAAATAATACCTGTTTCTAATCGCTTTTTAAAAGCCTTTTATCGTACTAGTACAAAAATATAGTAGGTACAACTTCCAAAAGAGAAAAGTACGGTGCACACTTTTTTAATAATACATCAGTTTGTGTTAAAATGTTACCTTTCAAAGCTAGTTAGTGAAGGAATTAGATTTATAATAATAATAGCCACTTTGTAATCCATGCAATATTAAAAAACAAACAAAAAACATTTTAACTTACATACTTAGAATGCTTTTGTCGAAACAAAGCTCTTCAAACACTATTTTTAATCGAAATACTATCAATTAACTAAGAGTAATTACGCTTGCTACAGCTTGTTGCACCGAATTAGTAAACAGTAAACAAAATGCGGGAGATACGATGTTTTACTTAGCAAACAATACGCCTGGAGATACGAGGTTTTTTTTCTGTCAAATATTAAATTACAGCAAATTTCTGAAGATACAAGACTTTTGTGTTACATAGGTCCAGTCCTTGTCCAACAGATGGGACCAAAAGGTCAAATTCAAAAAAATGTGGAGTTACGAAGTTTTCTCATGAGGGTATCGATATTCTAAAGCTGGATACTTACGGTCACTGATGCATAAACGCACCAATCGTTAATTATGTTTTTATACACTAATTATAATTTTTATCAATGCAATGTCTGCAACAAACAATAGAAAATGTTAGACAAATTTTCAAGAAAAATAAATATCGCCCATCACTTTTAAAAATCATTTGGATTAGTTATTTTTTCGCTTATGAAGGCATAGGTATACAATATTAATATACCATCAGAAAGGATGAACTAACTGTCGGAGAAATATTGACAAAGATTGTCAAAACTAAATGAAAACGTAGATAATGCAGGGTCTCATAGCCGATGATAATCTAATCTATGATGATTGAAATGATAAACCCTTATGCTGTCATATAAAGCAGGTCTCGTTTAAAAACCTATGTAGAATGGAGGAAAATATGTATACGGTGCAAATAGCGATTTTGATGATAAACAAGAGGAAATATTTCCATACTTAAGAATGATTTAGGCGTTAAATCACCACTCGATTTATTTTTTCTGTAGGACGGCTACGTCAAAATGCTCAAAAACAATATTCAATATACGCAGAAATACGCTCATAAAATAACAGGTATAATTTACAATTAAGATACATTATGAAATCATGATTTTAAGAAAAATACAAATATGCTGGTTTATACTGAAGGTGTTGAGAACACATAAGTGAGGCACTGCACAATAAAGGAGGTTTTGTAGAAAAAGTATTTATGAGAGTTTTGATTTCTGCAGATTTTATCTGCTTGTGATAAGTAAGTAACAGTTATTAATTTTCACTAAGATACATGAGAATACTTTTAAGGAATTTGTAAAGTGTTGTACAAATTTTTGCCTTTAGTTATTTTCCATTTTACATATTATTGTTGGTTCCTTGAAATAACGACGTTTGATAATAACTATTCCTTATATAATACAAATGCATAAAGCGACTCGCTAACAGCCTAATTTGGCAGAAAAAAAAACACAAAACAGACAATGCTGTAATTAAGAAAAAGTAACTCGAAATAAAGATATGGAAAGTTTTCATACTACCATGGAAAACTGCACTCCAGGAAGTGCAAACACGACTAGCCTGTGATCAACATTGGAAAGGGTCCTACGGTTCTTATTACCACCAGCCCAGAAAATATTAAAGAAGCAAGAGCAAAACTATCTAGCAATCATCAAAGAAGTTCCTAGAAACGAGTATACAATAATTATTGTTCTTTTTACTACCGATTTAGACTATATTGAATAAATGCAAGAACATGACTATCCCGTAATAAGAAATATTTTTTGGAAATAAATATGTAGCTCATCTTATTTATTATTGGTGTGTATTTAGATACAGCAATACATATATTATAAATCAAAATTACAGTTACTAACGTGGTAAACACTAATAGATCCTGACTTAATTTCCATTTTTCTGCAAAATCGTGTTATGATCTAAAACAATTATGCATACAGCCGTAGCTGGCATAGTTCCTAAACTGGAAGTGTTAGCAGAAGATGGATCAAAAAATGAACCATTTTTAGGTTTTCAAACATCATTTTTAAAGATTTATTTTAGTTTGAACACTTCATTCCACGTACCCCTCGGCCATAGCACCTGAACTCCACTCCCTAATGTATTTTTAAGAAAGTGACGGTGCATAACTAGCAGGATAAGTAGCGTTTAAAAAATCGCATTTCATTTTGGAATGGCGACGAACGTGTTGATGCCAACTAGATGGCAGGTTTACATACAAGCTTTATATTTTCAGGTCGTACCTGAATATATTTTTTATATAATTAGAAACCATGAAAATCTGACGTATCCGAAAAATCCTCTTTTTCTTGACTTTCGAATCGTTAAGTTTTCACTAACAGATTACCTTCATCTGGAGCGCTGTTACAAAATTTCCGGATATTTTTTATTGCGACAATTTTTGAAATTGTAGGGTCGTAGATTATATTTGCACCCTTAAGAAATTTTAGGAGCATTTTAAACTGTTAATCTTTGATTTGGATCGTACTTTTCAGCATAGAGTAGTTTGACGCCTAGATTATTTTGTCTGAAATAATAAAATCTACCATTAATAAATCAAGAGCTAACACTATTTTAAAAACCATAAACAACGATAATTAAGAAATATATAATGCATGCATCTCATAACACAACACAGAAATTAAAAGTCTTTGAGCTTCGTATACTTTATATATTATGTTGTAGGCACCCGTTGTTTGAACTATAGTATAAAATCACCTAATGAAAAGATACTGCTAATGATAAACAAGCTGCATTTCATAATATAAAAACTATTACACATTTTTGCGAAAAAACGCTTTCCTCCAAACAAAGTATATCTTAACAGTTTAAAAACCTCGATATTATTAATATAGCCATACCCTCTCACAAAAGAAAGTCAATATTATGTCCCCGGTTTCATTCATTATTCTTTTAACCTCATTGAAGATTTGGTAATTGCTTACTCACTATTATGTTAACGGTTTAAAATGCACTATAACTTGTTGCTTAACTAAGCTTTAACTGATTCACATATTTCGCTACAAACTTATTCAGTTTTCATTTGTTTGCCCTATCGATTACAGATGTTCCAGAATTTGGCCCGCCTCATCCCGCGCCCAGCAATGCCTATCAGACAGTCACGACATACCGCAACAGCGCATCCGTTCGTCGTACAACTGGAAACACGTAGAACATCGCTCTACAAGGACTCACCTCTATTCAAAAACCGTGTCAATCAACATCTTCGTACCACCGTCGAGGCCATAGTGTCTCGCTTTAGTGTGTGTGCCACTGCCATAAATAATGATTTACTAAATATTTTAATTTAAACTGGTCTTCTCTCAGTTTCATTGGGAGCTCATTTCTACAAAAAATATATACATTATTCGTGTATTAATAATGTATCCTGTTGTTTTTTTTTATTCGGATTTTATCATAGTTTTGAAATTATGTGGAATCTCGTATACATTTCGTAACTGGCTTCTCCTGTTTAATGCTTTAAGGTCCTCCGGTATTACAAACCTGCCAGTCCGATATCAAACGTGCCTATTCAAAATTATCTCCAAACAATTTAAATGCCCCGGTTGTTTGTGTGCATTAACGACCTATCTAGTGCACTTAAAATAGCAGATGAAAATATTTTGGCATTATTCAGGATACGAGCCAAACTGATTCCAGACTTCGACATGGTATAGCGATTATATCAATATTCTATCCTAAATTTATATGATTATATTTTAGCTGATTAATGGTATCTTCAGTTTTTGTTTGGTAGTTTTAGTTTAAATCATAAAGCTTCTACTATTGCTTTAAACTAGGGTTCTTTTATTTTTTCTCTTCCTTGGGATTGCCTTTGAAAACAAAAAATACATTAATCTATAAAATATTAATAGCAGCGAAATTATGGACACTATTTTTCAAGAGAAGGCGTACAACTATCGAATAAGTTGCAGCTTAAAGATAATAATTACACCGATTTTTTTTTGGAATTTAACCTAATTTTTCATAATTTTTTTCTAAAAGACATTTTTAGAACTGACACGGTGTTTTCCACACTTCTCTGCGTTGAACTTCATATAGTCTGAGATGTGCGTGATATTTTAACAAAAATCATCTTTTTTGTTCAGTTTTGTGCAATAGATATGAATTACGTCATGTCCTGTCTTTGATCTTTCTCTATGCAATGATACGAGTATTCGCTTCATGCTTGCTACTATACTTTTCAGCGGCCATTATTGCTCCGTGTCTGAGCAATGGCTGCTATCCTCGACAAGTGAATTCGAATTGCGCATACGCTTATCATTTCAAATACATACTAAGAAATATTTGGTAGTTTTAAAATTCTGGAGACAATCTAAATTATTAGGCTTCTGGTTTTGTACCTACTTAACTTCACTCTTAATATACTTTACAATATTTTACAACCCTAAAATTATATTGATATTTGTATCGACTTTGTATCGAATCGTGCTCCGTCTAACCGGTTTTGGTATATAAGTAACAAATTTTGTTAAGACCAAGTGCGTTGGTAACCAATACTTAAAAGGTATGTGAGGTTTTATATTAATAATGTTTATTTAAAATGAATAATTCAAAGGGGACCTACAATATTTGCTTTAATAATAATTAGACACCTATGCTAACAATTGTACATATTATTCTTCAAAAAACCAGTTAATAGCTATGAGGTCAATAGCTGTCGAATGATGTCTTTTTCAAATTATAATGATTGACCATAGTTTGTATAAGCAATTTAAACATGGTTTTTGTGCAGAGCTGCCCAAGGCACACGATGGTGCAAAATATGACAAAACATACACAGAGGAAACCTTGTTGTCAGCACTGCAAACCGTAGAAACTGGGATATCCCAAAGAAAAGCTGCGGAAATATTTAATGTTCCGCGCCAAACGTTGCAATTCAGGAAAAGTGGGAAGTTGTTCGCTAACAAAAATAGCCTGGGTCAAAATACCATTCTTATCCAAGAGGGAAAAAGGCATTTTAATTCAGTGAATATTGACAAGTTACAGGTAAGGTTTCCCACTTAGACAGTGTGACATTCAAGCTTCAGTAAATATTGTTTTCAAAATTATTTAAATTTGGGGGAAAACAGTGGAGAATATGATATTTCATTTAAAATGTATGAAAAAATATATAGATTATTTGGAGATGTTTAAATCTCAAACAGATTGTAATGTAAATCTACAAATAAAAAACATCGTTTGATTCATCAAAAAATTCAGATCAATCCTCGTGTTAATGGATGAACAAATAGATAATTTTGAGAGTTATAATTTGTCAAGCAATTCAAAGGATCTTGTTAGTGATAAAGATTTTTTAATCCCTTGTAGGCAAAAAAGTCCTGCATTAAAATCCCAATCAAACTATTTCTCTTTAGATATTTTGCCTAGTACAACGAATGATTCTTCTATCGATAGTGATTTAATAGTTTCCTGCGGGCAAGATAGTCCTACTCGCACTGATGGTAGCGATTATATAATTTCTTGCCACTATTAACTAATATATAATTAATAAGGAATAAATAAATTTAAAAGTTATAATAACTAAAAATGGTAATGACTCAATTCCTGTTCAAAATTATGTTTTACAAAATGATCAATTTAGCGACATTTCATCGAATGAGTTGAATTCTTCGTCTCCTAACTTTTTCTCTATTTAAAATTTTAATTGTTGCAAAGAAACGAAAACAGAACAATTAAACAAAACAAAATAGACACGGACTCAACAACCGAACGAGACCCGAGAAACACAAGATAACAAACCATTTTTTAAAATAAAAAATAAATCTTATAAAAAAAAAGGAATTTAAATAAAAAATATAAATACCATTTTAAAATTAATGCTCTTCTTTAGACTCTTTCAAATATATTAATAAAGAAGATAAGAAGTGGAATCGGATTAAAAATATTTTTGAAGAGTTGGTAAATTCCATCGATTAGCTATCCATCCCTTCCCCAAATTCCTTTCATTTAAAGCAAGGAGTTGATAATTATGATCATTTCGCTACCGAATGTGAAGGCAGCTATACAAGAAGAGAAAATATTATTTTTTAACATTTTCAAAATAAGATTTGAATGTACCACTTGTGAGAGCAATTTTACTAGAAGAGAATATTTAGTCAGCCCCATTAGAAGTTTGTGGCAAGAAGTTAGTAAATAAAAGCATCCATCCCTATCAATGGCAAGATTTCTTGATATGTGCTATTAAATTTTTATTTCATTGGTTTAAACTTATAAACTGTAATTTACTACATCGCCTTGAGTTTTATTACTGTATCTTTAAACACTAGCTTCTACTGTTTTTTTCCAGATAATCTCAGATAGTGTAGTGTCAAAAATGAATTTGAAGAAATATGTGGCCAAGTCACATTCGAACAAGGACTCGCAAAGATAATGAGATCATCAGACGGCGAGATGGTGTAGAAGTTCTCAAATATGTTTATCTAAATACGAAAAACCACTTAAAGATTTCCGCTAACCTTATTTAAACATGTTTCGACGGTAACGTCTTTTTCAAATGTGAATAGTTACACTAAAATATGCTAAAATTATATAGTTCAGCTGTTGCAGGTAAATTACAAAAAATAATCTTGACCTAGGCGCCTTATGAATAGCAAAGGAAACAAGTTAACAATTTCTAAAAGGTTTAATAACGGAGAAAACCCAAAATCAGTTTGTTCGTTAAGTAATATATTCAATTTTTTATATTTATTGATTTCCATAATTTCTAACAGATTTAATTTTTTACCTTTATTTTCAATATGTAAAACATTGAAATCACTATTGAAAATGTGGTTTTCATTAATTAAATGACTAGCATAGGTAGAAGTATCCTTGCCATTAATGAAACAAGAGTGGTGTTCTTTAATTCTCTTTTCAACAGGTCTACCAGTTTGACCAATATGTACTATGGAACACCCACAATTTAATTTATAGACACCATTTTTCTTACCTTTAGGTGTAGGGGATTTGTTATTTTTAATGAACTTACTAATTTTATAGTTGGTTTTAAAGGCAATTTTGGAATTCAAATTTTTATATTTTATATACTGTGATAATTTTTGTGTTAACTTTCCTGTGTGTGTTAAAATTTGATAATTGTTAAGTTCATTATTATTAATTTTTGGGTACACCAGATCAAAAGCTTTTTTGATATAGTAATTTTTAATTAAATTATCAACAATGTTAGCCTTATAACCATTATTCACAGCAATTTGTTTGATTATATTAATCTCTTTATTGTAATTATCTTCAGACAAAGGAATGTTATTTAGTCAATGTATAAAACTATTAAATGCTGGCATTTTTTGATTGTACGGATGGTTAGATGAGTTGTGAATAATTATATCCGTATAAGATGGTTTGCGATAGATGTCAAAGGTATGTGTATTGTTTACATTTGAAATTTTGAGGTCTAAAAAAATTAATAGAGTGTTCCTGTTCCAATTCTACTGTAAATTTAATATTGGGATGTAATGTGTTAATAAATTCTAAGAAAATATCTAATTGTCTTGACGTCCCATTAAAACAAACTAAAATGTCATCCACATATCGATACCAATATAAGCAATATTTGCTAAGATGGTGTTCATGTATTGATTTTTCTAAATTATCCATAAAGATTTCAGCTAATATAGGACTAAGTGGATTACCCATTATTAAACCTTCGATACAAGTGTAAATCTTATCGTTAAATTCAAAATAATTTTGATCTGCACATAATGACAAGCAATTTAAAATATCCTGTTTTATTATGTGATGAATATGAATATGGTTCTTATCTAACATAATTTTAATTAATTCTAACACTTCAATCGGAGGTACACTAGGAAATAAATGTTTAACATCAAAAGAAATAAGTTTAGCGTTAGATGGTAAAGTAACATTTTTAATCTTATTCACTAGGTCATAACTATTTTTAATCGAATATTTAGATTTGAAATTACAATGTTTACCTACAATGTGAATTAATTCTTCAGAAAGTTTAACAGCAGGGGCTGTACAATACGAAACTACAGGCCGAATAGGCATATCCTGTTTATTCAATTTGATTAAAGAATATAATTTAGGTATTTGTGGGTTCATTAACACAAGGTTGGATTTAACGTAATCCGGAAAAATGCTAACTTCTTTAACAACTTCTTTTACAAGTTTCTGATAATGTAATGCAGGATCCGAATTAATTTGTATATATTTCTCTGGAGCTAAATGACATTCCTTTGTCTGAAGATAATTACAATAAAGAGATTAATATAATCAAACAAATTGCTGTGAATAATGGTTATAAGGCTAACATTGTTGATAATTTAATTAAAAATTACGATACCAAAAAAGCTTTAGATTTGGTGTACCAAAAAATTAATAATAATGAACTTAACAATTATCAAATTTTAACACACACAGGAAGGTTAACACAAAAAATATCACAGTATATAAAAAATAAAAATATGATTGCCATAATTGCCTTTAAAACCAACAATAAAATTAGTAAGTTCATTAAAAATAACAAATCCCCTACACCTAAAAGTAAGAAAAATGGTGTCTATAAATTAAATTGAGGTTCGTGTTCCAAAGTATATATTGGTCAAACTGGTAGACCTTTTGAAAAGAGAATTAAAGAACACCAGTCTTGTTTCATTAATGGCATGGATACTTCTAACTATGCTTATCATTTAATTAATGAAAACCACATTTTCAATAATGATTTCAATGTTTTACATATTGAAAATAAAGGTAAAAAATTAAATCTGTTAGAAATTATGGAAATCAATAAATATAAAAAATTGAATATATTACATAACGAACAAACTGATTTTGGGTTTTCTCCGTTATTAAACCTTTCCTAGAAATTGTTAACTTGTTTCCTTTCCTATTCATAAGGCGCCTGGGTCAAGATTATCTTTTGTAATTTACCGGCAACAGCTGAACTATATAATTTTAGCATATTTTAGTGTAACTATTCACATTTGAAAAAGACGTTACCTTCGAAACACGTGTCATGTTTAAATAAAGTTAGTGGAAATCTTTAAGTGGTTTACTTATTTAAGTGGTTCTTAGTTATGGATCTTCATCAACTAAAGGCTAATTCGATTAAATTCTAAATACGAAAGTATGTGGATTTTATTTTAATCCTAGTAATGTTGCCCATGATCTGAAGTATTTGAACATATTTTTTTTATCGTGGTGTGTAGCAACTCAAATTTGTCATCTCTATTAGAAATGTTGGCAACAACAGAATGAAAATCGGATGAATTAGGAGAAAGTGATTCCATTAAATTAGTTGTTAAAAATATTTTGTCAAAATTTTTAAAGTTTTTATTTTAAAATTGTATCTATTTTATTTCTTTCGGGATGGATTCTAGTAAAAATGATGCACTTCGAAATTAATTTCAAGAAATACAACTCATTATGCGCTTGCTCCTACATTCAATTACCTCACGAAATCATAATGAGATGCAGATTGCAATAGTCAATCCTCGGAATAATGATGAATTTTGTTTTGCTTGGGCTATTGCAGCAGTTCATCCTCCTACTGGATTGGACTGTTAATTTACATCTTACTCACATTTCACCACGCTTTGGGATGCAACAGGTATAAACTTTTGAACTACTTTAAAAGAAATTACAAAATTTGAATCACAAAGCGGGATTTAAATTAATGCGTATGGTATTGAACAATTTGAAGTATAAGAATTAGTGGAAAAGTTCTAAATTCTAAAACTTATTATTTAAATAATACTTTATCTAAGTTCATAGTTGTTGGCGTAGGTCTAAGTGATTTTGCACCAAGAATTCGCATTGGTTGTGGAAATGATTATGCGTGAGCCCTAATGAAGAAGAATGGAAAACTCTATTAAAATATCAGGGAGTGATCGCAAATTATTTTTATTCTTCGAGTCCTGATACACAATCGCTGATGTGTAGCTCCTTTACTCTTAGCTTTAATAAATACAATGATTGCCTCATTATAAAAATTCAGGAATTAGATGGAAATTATGTGTGCCTTTCATGTGGTTTTGTTGACAAATTATGGGCACTCGTTGAGATTTTGAATTACAGAGTTGAAATAATGAAGAAACACAATTTTGAAAAATATTTCATTCTGCTAGCCTTTGCAGACAATAAAAAAGTTAGCTATCCTATATACAGTGTGTCCAAAAAAGTATGCAACATATGGGAAACTTCTTTATTATTGGATTCTCAGAAAATTTTGTTCTTAATAAAAGTTGGTGCTTGCTCTAAAACAGTAAACGAGTATTTCAAATTTTACGTACTGCTTTTAGTGCGGACGCAAATGTCATTTTTCCAAAATCGCGTCAAGAGTAAAGTACCTTAATTTAGAAAGATACAGCAAAATCTTATAAGGAAAAGTTCTTCAAAATTAAAAAAGCAATCTAAATATGAAATTTGAGTTAAGTACATCAATTTTTAATTTCTCTTTTTTTTTTCTCGATTTTTTTCTCAAGCGTTACGCCATCGGTGAATGCTTTGTTTTTTTGTTATTAGTGTACTTGCCAAGCAACTTCAAAATTTATTTAAAGTAAACATTAGTTACATAGTTGCATAATGTTTCAGTTTTTATGGAGATAAAAGCCAGTTTAGGTATCAGTGTGTGAAACACATTTGAACAATTTTGGTCCAAAATAATTGTCCACAATAATTATACAATTGGAATGACTGACTCAATAATAATTAATTTCATATGTAAGAGCGGAGTAAAATTATTGCTATTTATTTGTTTTTATTCCAAATGCATGGCCTACTCTTCAAGACCAAATATTTTAAATGGCTTTTTAGGATACTTGGGCATATTTTACTCATCGGGTGCAAAAGATAAATAAATTATTAGTTGTTTTACATGAAATGAAAAGAGTTGGGTCTATTCATGATTTTGAGTGGAAAAAATTTTGAATCAAAAGTGTTTAAATGTGTTTGCAACACACTGATACCCAAACTGGCTATTATCTCTGGAAAAACTGCAACATTATGCAACTATGTAACAAATTTCAATCTTAAATAAATTTTGAAGTTACTTGGCAAGTATACTAATAATAAAAGAACAAAACATTCTCCAGTGGCGTAACGTTTATGAAACAATCGAGAAAAAAAAAAGAAAAATTCAAAGTTGATGTACTTAACTCAAATTTCATATTTAGATTACTTTTTTAATTTGGAAGAACTTTTCCTTATAAGATTTTGCTGTATCTTTAGAAATTAAGGTACTTTACTCTTGACGCGATTTCGGAAAAATGACATTTGCGCCCGCACTAAAAGCAGTACGGAAAATATGAAATACTTATTTACTGATTTAGGGCAAGCACCAACTTTTATCAAGAATAAAATTTTCTGAGAAATCAATAATAAAATAGTTTCCCATATGTTGCATACTTTTTTGGACACACTGTATATGAAGTACTAAATCCAAATCAGAAAATGAAAAGTGAAAATGTAAGTGTGATACTAAATCCTGAACAATTGGAAGAAAAATAAAAAAACAGTCTTGCAATCGAAAAAATATTGTGAAGAAATTAGTCAATATTTGTGAAGATATAAATAAACTATATTTGATGGTGGTGTGGAACTTTGCCTATAAACGAGCCCGAAAATATGAATATCAAAAATTCTACGCGAACAGACTTCGATTTGATAGAAGAAATGTGCATTGCCAAGATATGTTGGACATACTGAGTGAGGCATATAGAAATAAGGGGTTTATACAAATATTTAATGTCCAAATTTAAAGTGATTTTTAATAAAATAATTCAATAATATTTGTCTTTATTAAATAAAAAATGTAAATATTTAATAAACATTATGCAAGGTACACAAGAATCCATGATTTGCGTGATTTGTTCAATCCAAGCCATTTAACATATACCTTATTTCCTTCTTTCTTAATACCTCTTACACCAAATAGACATCTGGATGCTTAACTTTCTGCAACTCCCGTCAGTAGAACCCTCCTTTAATTTCTATGTTTTTTCATCCTGAAGCAAATATGTTATATTTGTTGCTTATCATTTTTTATGCGAAATATTTCATTTCACCAATTAAGTGTGTAATATTCAGAAAATGCTTCACGCTGCTTACTTATTCAGAAGAAATCACCCACACTATACCTTGACACCTTTATATATATTGTTTTTAGGTGATTAAAAGATAATCTTAAAATGTAATTTTCATTATTTTTGTTAACTTTATTTAGCTTTTTACCGGTTATAGAAATTTTTTCATTATTATATTTCTGAACTATTTCATCTAAAAGATTTATCCAGTTCTGCTCACTCTTTCCACCACACCTGCTTTTAGATTAGAATAAGTATTGTAATGATTTATGTTTAAATCTACCACTAACTTTCGAAAATCTTTATTGAAAAATTATTTTCCCGCATCAGTTTTAATGTTTTTTGGAACATTTTCAAAGCTTTTTAAAATTTTCTTCCCTGCTTCATAAACTTCTTTTCTGGATTTTGATTCAATAGGTTTTATCCAAACATATATTGAGGTGACATTAATTAATAAGAACATGTAACGATACCATTTACTGAATTTCCAAAGGGGTATCATTACAACCAAATTAGCTTGCCATAGATCATTTAGACCTTTTACTCTAATAACCATCCGACGTTTGTAATATTTTCTGTTTGGTTTATGTAGTTCATTAACATCTTCTTTAAAGTTATCTGTTATAGTTATAAGTTAAGAAAGTATATTTTTCTATTAATATTGGATATTTAAGTTCTGCACAAAAAAACGCCAAGAATGCTTTCGTATTGTTAGCATTTTTAAAACTTATTGCAACATCTGATATAATTTTAGTTTTCGTTCAATATATTATTGACTTTCCGTTTATTTGAAGGACAATAGCTTTTTTTCATATTCAGCTTTCTCTACAGCCCTCTTACAATGAGAAAATATATGTAATCCTATCATCTTGAAGTAGCTGGCAATGATTCTTAGTGAAATCCCAATTTCCGATAAACGATAGAACAAGGTTATAGTACTATTTTACTTTATCTATATATCTACATCATTTAAGATATCAGAAAGTTAAGAAACATTTGCACTTCTGAATGGCTTATGTTTTTTTAAAGTATGCGGGAATCAAATTTAACTATCGACATTTTAACTTCGTGTTCTGAAACACAATATATGCCATCCTCTTCATAATCTTCTTCATCATTATTATCGTCATAATATAGAATCATTTCCAAGATATCTCTAATTGGTTTAGTTTTTTCACAATAATTATTTTTTGCTTACTATATTTTATATAAATAAACTCCCAATAACTTCTACACAACATTGTTCTTTTTAATAACTCTGTTAAGCAGTCTAAATAAAATTTGCGAATGCAAGAATTTGGTGTACAAATTTATTCTTGTTGCAATGGATCGAAACAAATGGGACATTATTCTTTCAACAGCACTTCACTTATATTTTTTGGACTAACTAAACTAACATTTACTGAATGGGCCCTTTTGAATACTCAATTTTTTAATTTAAGTTCTTCCATAGAATACTAAACTTTAAATTGAAGAAAGAAATGTAGAGCTGCTAGTTTTATTAAAGCAAGGTTAACATACATGAGTTATTTGTTTTAATATCAGGTTAACTCCTCATTTACTGATGAGAGCAACTCCTCCTACCATGAGAGAGTTCTCTAGTTTTATGCTGGTATCTTTAAGGTAGCCAAGGATAGCAAATGCATTCAGTTTCTTCAGGAAGACAATTTTTTTTCAGCATGAGAGCAGATCCTTCCTAAGAAGGTATTTTACCTCGTCGAGGCTTCGTTTACTGGCAGACCAGATACTGGCACCCCGAACGTGTTGGTCGGGATAAGTTTACTGGCGGACCAGATACTTGCACCCTATGTATACTTATGGATACAAATAAAATTCAATTCAACTTACTAGTTTTTATAGCGTGCGAAGCAACAATTAAATCGAAAATTCAGATCGATTTTTCTGAATATTTGAAATGAGAATTTTCCGTTGACTTTATGGTATTTTGAATTATAAAGATTACGGATCACATTGCGGCCAAAGAGCAAATAGCTATTTTATTGGTTCAATTGAAAACAATTTGTATTGTATTTTATTATCTGGAATCAAATGTACCTTTAGAAAATATGAGAATAGTCGGTCATTCTATGGCGGCTTAGATGTCTACGCTCTGTTAGATCAGCGGCGGCTTCTCAATAAGTGCGCCCGTGCGCGCGCACTGCCTGCGAAAGTAAACGGAAAAATAAAATCTTCCCTACATACAATTTAAGATAAACTAACTATAATTTGCGAATTTACATATTTTTGAATCTCCACTGGCCGCAGAATACATTATTTATAAGAGCGAAATCGAGGCACGACGGCGACGATCAAAACGCAGAGCGTCCAACGGCGGCCTCCGTCCGTAACCACAACTAGTCTAAATCTACCGTCTACCGTGCGCTAGTGTTCGGCGCTCTTGTTAAATGCATTTTCGTCATGCAAAGCGGTCGGGAATGTTCGTAAAATCACGAGAAGTCAAGGCTCATCCGTGCGCTATTTAGATCCGCACTTTGTAGCTTAATTTAGTGATAATTTGCAATTCTTGCGTATATAGTATGGTGTCACAAGCTGATTTTTTCAGGGATGAAAGTACATGATAAGATAACGCTTATTCCGGAGGTAATACAAAATTAGACTCCACAAAAGGACACTATCATCAAAAATCGAGATATTGGTACCATCGTATAGAGGAAAAAATACTTATTTGTTGGTCCAATGCACAATAAGGTCTTTGTAGGAAGTATTTTTTGATAATTATTCAAAAAAAATCATTTGCATTAGTCCATATGGCCGGAAAAAACTTTAAATGTCCATATCTCGGTTTCAACCGTGCAAAAATTTAATTAAAAAATAGTTATTTTTAAATATAACACTCAATTAACAAAAAGGGAAGGCCTAAATGAAAAAAAAAATATTCTTTATAAAAGTTTCGCTTATGTCTTGACAAGGTAATAGAGTGAATCCCATATTTTTGCTTATAAACTAACAAAGGTATCACAATAAACAGTGAGAGATATTTAAATATGTCCAGCCTCTTCGCCTTCAAGCTACGGCTGATGCAACAGGTCCTGAAAAATTCAGCTTGTGTGGAAAAAGTGGGAGGTAAATCGTTTTTTAGAGCGAATATTACAATACATACTACTATAATAAGTATTATTCTGTATTATACTCCAGACGAGCCGTGAATTTATTTTTGTTTTGTTCGGTTCGTTGACGCTTGTTAATTAGCTGCATATAAACTCGTGAGTTTAGTGTACGTAATATTGTTTAGTGTTTTATATTTCTATTTTTATACTATTATTCTACTGTCATGGCTAGTAGTTCGGGTTCTGACAATTGCTGTGGGGGCATAAATTCAGTTGACAATATTATTAAAAATAACTTTTCTTTATTGGATCTGAATAAAAAGATTGAAATAAAGAGGTTAGGGCGATCGATGCCGTTTTTAAAATTAGACCAAATATGTGCCAAGAAAAAGGATGGTCGGTCTTTCACCAGACATTTTAACCCCCGAAATCTTGTGGCGAATGGAATTTCACTTTAAAGCTAGGAAACGGCAAAGTCGAAGGGCTAACCATCGACAAAAAGATGTACAATAACACTTTTTTGCCATCAAACCGATATATTTTTTAACGTTTTCGAACTTCCCCTGATTTTTTTTTGAACTTTATTGATTTGTAGTTACAATAAACTGTTTTAATGGTTTACTCTTCTGGAATCGATAAGTACCTACTTATTAATTTCTTTTAGTGCGCAACAATTGCCATTCAAGAGGGCGCCGAATTCATGTTTTTTAAACGATTTTAACGAGTTTTGGGTAAAAAATTGGCGTGGCACCCCCCAACTTTCCGC
The DNA here is from genome assembly GCA_016904865.1 of Pissodes strobi. Lineage (NCBI taxonomy): Eukaryota > Metazoa > Arthropoda > Insecta > Coleoptera > Curculionidae > Pissodes > Pissodes strobi. The sequence continues at coordinate 12,859 of MU185688.1, read as the reverse complement.
ATTCGGCGGGTAAGCCTCCGGCGGCGCCTGAAGCGGGCATCCCCCTATGCATATGATAAAAACCTACATAAATTGGGCACTACCTATTTAAAACCTCACGAGCCGCCACTGTGTTAGATACGCTAGAGGCTTGCGTTCCTAGGAAGCGCGACGGTGACGGGACGGAATGCGCTGACGTTGCCCTTATGGATAACCAAATAAGTGCGTTCCTAAGGAACGGAGCGTAACGTCTCGTCGGAACGGAACGCAAAATCCCGCCAGCGGAGCCACGCCAGCAGTCGGTCGGTAGGCAACTTCGACGGGACGAGACGACGGAAAGTTATTTGTTTTGTGTGGTATTTTGATAATGTCAGGCTTCACAGAAGAGCAAACTAAATTGCTCATAGACTTGGTGCGACAATACCCAGTACTTTATAACTTAGAGCACAAAAATCCTGAATTCAAAAGCTAGAGATAGAAAACTCTCCGGTTGCCATATACTTGAAAGTATGGAAAATATATATTTTATATCAATGTAGGCATGATGTACAACTGTCAGGTGAAATATACAAGTTCATAAACATTTTCTTGTGAATTTTTTTTCGCACGAGTTAGATTTTGATGCAGAATGTCATGAGTTAGCCATCAAAATCAAACCTAGAGCAATTCACCAAAAACCTATAATTATTAATTAATAAAATAAGTAATAAATTGGCATAAGTGGAAAAAAAATTGGTTCTGGAATATTTATAAAATTCGAAGAGTAAGAATCAGTATACTTACCTTAACGTTGAACATAATTTTTCTCTGGGGAAATTGGTTTTGTCACCCGGTTATATGGCTGTTTCAAAATGTCTTGTATATTCGATATATGAGATATGAGAGAATAGTTGTTAAGATATATGAGAATAGTTTTATAGGAACTCGAAAATACTCGCGAAATTTTTTCTCATCCTCGTATAAATATTTCTCAACTAACAGAGTATAATGACCCTGATGTGGCCGCTTTTTAAATGTATCATGTTCGACTTCACGTTGTCAAAACACTGCTAGCCAGAAGAAGCTCTTCGTCTATTTCATCTATTAAAATTTGCAAACTTAAATTTTCGATATCCTTTTTCTTGTGTCGGCGTGCGTACGCTCTGCCCGCTAGGAATGCACTGTGACCAGGCGGGACGGCAGCAAAGCGTGCGAAGGCACCTAATTCAGTCAAAATACACATTTCAATTTACAATAATTCGCATAGAGCTGAATTTTGGTACAGATCTTAAAAACACTATTATAAATAGAATATCAAACATCCCCACCGATCCCACGTCTGCTAAAAAATGTTTTCAAGGTCAAAGGTCAAAATTATTTTATAATTTTTTTGTAATTCGCTTTTATTAGACAATATGCTACTAATTAAAAAAATAGTATGGTAACGGTAATGATTAAAATGGAACGAAATATTGTTGATTTCGGAAAAATTTTAGTCTGACTGATAATCTTCAAATTCTTCAACAGTACTCTCTTCGTCCTCTTCTTGCTGGATATCTGTAGATTGTTCCAAGAAGGAAGATGCATCAGTTGTCTCCTCATTCATATCATAAGAATCTTCATCTGTTGCATTTGATTCAATATTAAAGCAAGACTGGCCTTGACAATTTGTACATACTGGTGAACAAAATAATTCGACTTTTTTACAGGCACAGTTTGTGCTACAACCCTTTTTGCAATTGCAAGAAATGGTGTTAAGGAGTCTTTCTGGAGCAGGTGAAAGTAAAGTTTGAATTGACTCCAAAGTCATATCTACCAATTTCCAACCCCAGTCCTTTGGGTCCAGTTGATTACCTAGCCACACTTGAACTTGATAGTATACACGATATGTGTTGACAAGCAGAAGCAGATGTTGGAGGAAGACAAGATAGTTGTACTATTTTATTTTTCCGTGTGTTTTTAACCAAACTTGAATATCTGTACTTGTCAATGCACTCAATTTTTTTGGAGCTCCATATATAGCAAGACGAAAGCAAATCCCGTTTGTGATGATGACTTGTGGAAAAGCGTTTTTTTAAATATTTTTTAAATACTTCTGCGCAATCGATTAAATCGTTACGTTTTTCAAATATTTTAAATACTGTTGTTTGGGTTGTTTGTTGTTGAAAATAGCTGATGTACTATTCGCAGTCAGTTATTGCATATAAAAATAAGATATGATCTTGACATTTTGGATATATAGATAAGCTTTTCGATGAATACATTTTTGTTTGTACATGAACCTTCCCAGGTTTCAAAAAATAAACAATCCTATCAATTGGAGTTCGTGCACTCAGTAGTATTACGAAATCAACATCTTCACCAACAACGATAGTTGTATTTGTTGTATTGCATTGTTCTACTGCTGTTTCAATTATGAGGACATCAACGTCATTTTCAGCTTGTTTCACTAAAGTATTCGCAGTGTAAAATTTTCACATAACATTAAAATGAAGCGAGACTTGTTGTGAGTATTTGAAAGAAATTGTTGTTGGTTTGTTGGAACTGTCATAAATTCATCAGAAACGACATCACAACATGAAGAAGCTTTTGTAGTCCGACGACGTTGTTCTGCAGCTTTAACATTCTTCTTATAATCATTGTAACCATCAAATACTATAGTCACTCTATAACCAAAATGACGATGTACGTACTGAACGTATTTATCACAAATAACGTTAAATGTTTCTCCTCTATCCCACATAACGTGGTGCAGTAGATATCCTCCATCGATGATGTAGGTAATATTTGTGTCGATAATTTTAATGTTTACTGATTGAAAACAATTGTAGATGGCGGACTTCTGTGTTTACGCATTCCAATTGCATCAGAGAGTGATAATGGGTAGGGGACTAATTCATATCCGAAGAATTTTTCAGTTTCATCCTCAAATGCATTAGTAATAATCATGCGTTGAAGTGTATAGGATCTACAGGTACCTTTTCATCATTAACTTTCATGGTGCTACTCATGGTTAAAAGGGGAAATACTTTGTCAGCACGTTTGAATTTAATATTATTGAAATCTTGTCCTGCCATTTTAGTCATAGAAGCCAATCCCACTTCACGAGCATTATGACAATTAATATTATTATCACCGACGACTCCACTGGCAATGGAAATGATTCGTTTAACTTCAGGAAAAGGATTATGTGATAAGTCCCACTCGAAAAGTTTTTGAAATGAAAATTTTTTAGGCGCGTTTTGCATTTTTTCCTGGGGATTGAATTCAGTAAAATCGTCACGCGTCACGCTCGGAGTCGTCACGCTCGGATGTATGGCAGGTTCCCGTATAGGTGGAGGGCTGACATTTTCAGCGGATGTAGCCGGGGTAAAAAGAATATCCTGGAGGAAAGCGGGACCATGTAACCCCACCATTTGCCTAGGGGAGGGGGGATAAGGAAAAACTTAACTGATTAGTTTCTGGAGAACGGGAAGGGGTACGGGGTCGAAATTTTTATGGTAAGTGTGCTCCATGGGGGGCCACCTTAGACCATATGGGGGGGGGGACCGGGGCTCTAATTTAAGGGGGATTTTGGGCGAAAAACCGTTTTTCGCCCGTATCTCCGCAACGAAGGCTCGGACCGAAATTTTGACAAACGATGACCCTGCTTGTAGAAGTTTTCACTTCTATCGTGTGGTCTTAAGCACACACAAAATTTTATTTGACGTCTTCAATATCTCTCTTCACTCATGAATCACTTGCATCTACATGCTGATCTGTTGTATCCAGTCTAACATTAGCGAGATCTTCCAATCCTTCACACACAGTGTTCATCGCATGCATGCCATAAACCCATTTACTTATGACACTCTCTTCCGTACTTCTTCTTCGAGCAATACCTCCATCTGTCTTCATTGATTTCATCTTTGATTGCTCAATCACCATATCTGTAGAAGTTCCACTATTTAATTTATCAGAACGTCTAACAGTGAAAATTTTTTTATAAACCTTTGGTAAACACTAGGATCAATTAAGTTCTCTAATTGTAGCATATCTTGGAGATATAGGTGCGCAGACTTCGCATAATTAAAATGTCATGAGGCGTGAAAATAAGGAAACATTTGCTTAACGCTATTCAAATGAGCTTGCCAATCTCCCATACGTTTTGCCCTTATAAACTCTTGTATTGTATCTATAGTTTTCCTGTAACCGATAAGCTGGGAATACCTACATTTTATTTGTCTGTTATGTTATTTTCACGGAATATTATATTATGAAATAATTTACCTCTTACAAACGCAAAATAAATAAAGATTTAGGAAGCTAAGCACTCATCAATTATAGTAAAAATAATTATAATATTTTATTTATCATTGATACAATATTTAATTAAATTAACCATTTAAATAAACTAAAATATAAAAAATTACACATATAGTGACTATAAATTGAACGTCCGATAATGTATATGGGCCGCGTAGGAGCCCATATTAATATTATTTTTAAACTTTTGAAATAGGGATAGATCAATAATTAAAAAACATACTTTTGGCCCTTGACCTTGATATATTTTTTAGCACACTTAAGATCGGTGGGGATTTTTGATATTTTATTTTTAATATTGTACTTATGACCTGTACCAATTTTTAGCTCTATGCGAATTATTGCAAACTTACCACTTTTTTTTTTACTTTGACTGGATTAACCGTCGTTTCCACGCCAAGCTTCCGTCCCGTCACCGTCACGTTTCGTAGGGACGCAACCCTAAGCTCAAATGCCTATTAATGTACTGAAATTTCGAACATATGGCTGAAGCGATGCAAAGTAGAATTATGCGAGATATTGGAATTTCTAATGCATTCCAGTTACAATAAAGTGGGCTACCATTGCATTATTATAGAAAATATAGGAAACCCGAATGACTACATAATAAAATTATAATCGGAGTGAGACAGATTTAAAAGGAAAAAGGATAAAGTAAAAAAGTCTTATATTTGAAATTTTTATACTTATTAAGTTATGATCTAATTTTACCAATAAATTTTATTTGGCACGTTAAGTAAAAATGTTGAGTTTAGCTCATCTTTCTTACTTCAAGCTCCTTGGTTAACATAAATCATCTAACTCCTATTAACTTCTATTTATTACATAAATTACATAAATATATATCGACATCTACAGTTGCTCCGTCAAAACAGCATACATCGTACCCACATAGATATTATGAGTTATCGATTTACTTTATAGCAAAGATCTTGTATTAAATTACTTTGAAAGACATCTGCTTCAAGAGGTGAAATAGTGAGTCATCACATACATTGTTTTAACTCAAAAAGTAGATCTTTACCAATTAAAACCCCATGACATCAACTTGTTATTAAATGTAATTTGCTTAAACTACAGTCGTGGTAAATGGCCTTAAGGTCACACTGATATCCGAGAGATATTATCATAATTACCGCACTGCATTACGAATACAATTTTTAATCTTTTACTCATATCGCTATAAATCAAAGATATTTCTATATACATTTTAAATGTGTGTATTAATTTAAGCTGTTTTTCAAACAAAAATATGCAAGATTATTATTTTTGATTTTAAGCGTTCGCAAATAAAATATCACACAATACACATTTATGTTAATGCATTGCTAATATACTCGTGTAGTTGTTAATTCGTGCTACGCACTCACTGTGTAACTATCCACTAATTTCACTTACCTAATTAGGAATAAATATAAGAGCACACGTTTATATTTTATAATATAATTTTTATGGCTGGAAAAATGCCCACGTTATTAATGGTTAACGACATCATATTTCAGCAATATAATTCCAATTATGTAAGTAGTAATTTAGGGAAAAAGGTTTTTATAAGAATAAGGCTAATTAGTTACTTACCTACCCAATTTGGAAACGGGCTGTCAATTTCACTCCATCGCTAGAATGTAAGAACATTACTAATTTTCCTATATTCCTGTTTATCTGAAAATAAGAAAGAGGTGTTAGAAAAATATAAATACTTTTGGAGAAAAATCGAAATTAGTAAAATACATAAATGTGGATAAGCATCACTGTATGCAAGTACATAAATATGGTAATTGATGTGGCACTCTAGTATCGTGAATAACAACTTCTAGGCCAACTACCAGAAGCTTCTAAATTACCTCTATACCTGAGGTTATATTATAATATATCATCAAATAGAATTTTAAAAGAAGAATATTAGCATATATTATAATAATATTTCCTAAAGTGAATTGGATTGGCAATACAAGCGAATAATTAATAATAGTTTATAATGTGGCAATGGTTTATATTGTAGTGGTTTTATTATGTTTTTGGCTACAACTCCTTATGAATAGCACTGCTTTAGCTTCAGATATAAAATGGTATTAGTCCAAATTCAAAGCTACCGTTGTTTGTAAAAACTAATGAGTAAACGACGCAAATATGGAAATGTCAGTTACAAAATTATAACGATAAAAAGCCAAGCTAAGGGGAGTGGCTGTGTGCACGTTTCTAGTATGACTTTGTATTTCGTGCATAATTATTTTAATATTATTTTCATAACAGAACGCTTTCGGCCAAAAACAATAGAAACATGAAAGTCCTTCGTTCTGGTCAATCGAGGGGCAAGCTCAGTATTCATAAAATGAGAAATGGTAAAGGAGAAATTGTTATTGAAAGGGACGAAATCGTAAGAACAGTCGAGGACTTCTATCGAAACCTGTATAGTCAGTCAATGGCAAACCAAAACCAAAACCAGTACGAAAAGCCAAATGCCATTATGAATGTGGGATCAGAAGAATTGGAACCTGTCGAAAATAATGAACTGGAAGTAGCCCTGAAGCAACTCAAAAATTGTAAAGCGCCAGGAGAAGACCAAATCACAGGCGAGATGCTTAAAATGGGCGGAAAACACTCAAAAAAGCACTCATAATACTACTTAACAAATGCCTAGAAGAAGGGAGGATTCCAGATACCTGGAAAAATGCAGAAGTCATTCTCCTCTTCAAGAAAGGCGACAATACGAACATGGAGAACTATAGGGCCAATCCTATCTGTCCTTTACAAGTTGTTAACGAAAATCATTACAAACTGCCTGAGCCAGAAATTTGATTTTTACCAACCAATCGAACCGGCCGGATTTAGAAAAGGTTTCAGCACCATCGACCATATCCAGACAATACGCACGCTAATAGAGAAGTGCACGGAGTATAATGTCCCACTACATATGGCCTTTGTGGACTACTGGAAGGCATTCGACTCAATCGAAATCTGGGCAGTGATGAGAGCGAGGAACGGAGCTCGCGTGGATTATAGGTATGCCAACTTACTCAAGTACATATACGAAAATGCCACTTTACAGGTGAAAATTAATGAAGACTGTATCACTGGACAGATTCCCGTGAAAAGGGGCATTAGGCAGGGTGACACAATCTCACTTAAGCTATTTACTTCAGCTTTGGAGGATGTGTTTAAATGTTTGTCTTGGGAGGGGAGAGGTATCAATATAGACGGGAAACGCCTCAATCACCTGCGGTTTGCTGATGATATCCTCAGCAGCGACATAAATGAACTGTCAACAATCATCCAGGAACTCAAAAATGCTTCCCAGGCTGTAGGCCTTCAAATGAACCTTCAAAAGACTAAAATTATGAGCCCTGACAATATGAAGGTCTCCATCGAAAACCAGGATCTGGAAATTGTCAAAGAATACATATATCTAGGACACAACATCAAACTTGGAAAAGAAAATCAAACATCAGAGATCACGAGAAGAATTAATCTCACCTGGATGGTGTTTGGAAAGCTTAGCTATATCTTACGATGCGTGCATCCTCCCAGTAACAACATACGGACTCTAGACGGTGACACTTACATTAGGAAGTGCCAACCGTCTCCGGGTCTGTCAAAGAGCAATGGAGAGAGCTATGCTTGTAGTGAGTCTGAGAGACAAGATCAGGGACGACGAGATAAGAAGAAGAACGAAGGTCTGTGACGTTGTCAAGCGGATAGCGAGATTGAAGTGGCGTTGGGCATGGCACGTTGCTAGGAACAACATAAAATGGACCAAAACACTTATGCAATGGCGTCCAAGAGACTCAAAAAGAAGTGTCGGACGTCTTCAGGCGAGATGGCGAGACGACATCCAAAAACATGCCGGGAAAAATTGGATTCAAACCGCCCAAGAAAGACCGGCATGGAAAGCACTGGAAGAGTCCTTTGTCCAGGAGTGTATATCTAGAGGCTGAAGAAGAAGAAGAAGAAGAGGGTAAAAGTGTTGGTCTAGTTTAATGTTTAATTCAAATATGAGCGTCTGACTTCTGTTTTGTCAGTTTTGGTTCGTAAGGAGATGAGGAGTTGTTCATTCTGTGGACCCGCTTATACAAAACCTGACGAGTAGCACTAAGGAGGGCCTTTTAGGCCGAAATCGCTCTGCTATGATCAGTGGCGGCTCGTGGGTGAATAAATCGAGGAGGCTAGGAACCACGCCCAATCGTTGTCAAAATTTCTTAACAATGACTACCGTTATTTTTATGTAAATCATCAAATAACACATACACTCGTGGACATCTTGGACAACAAAAAATTTAATCAAGTTTGATGTTTGATAACGTGTGCCAATGTTAATTTTTTTTTTGACTTAAAGGTGTCGAGATTATCGCTGAATTATTCCAATTTCGAACCGACACGCTGTGCATTAACTTTCTATTTTTCTTAAAATAGGTATGCTATCGGGGCTTATTTTTGCGGTGGATAGTTGTTTTCTCAAGAGAATCGGTCATTTGAGAAACAACATAAATCAGCTTGTGCAAAATTTTCAGAAACTAGATAAAACATTATAGAATATGCCCCTGGTTAACTACATAACTCACGATTTTTCCTTCAATCTGCTGTAATGATCCAAATAGGTGTTAACATGGATTTTTTTATAAACTGTCATTTGAAGCAGGAAAAAAAATTTGAATGTCGATGACTTATGTTGTTTCTCAAATTAACGACGCTTTTAATTTTTTTTTGCCTAATTATGTTGTAGTTGTGGTTAGGAATTAATTAAACTACGTTTTGTTAGAAACATGATATATTTAGAGGAACATAACTACTTCGCTCGACGTAACCATTCTTCCAAATACCCCTCTAACATGTCTCACAACGCTCTTTAATAATAGTACTACGCTCGACGTAACTCCACACTCCCAAATATCCCTCTAACATGTCTCACAACACTCTTTAATAATAGTACTACGCTCGACGTAACTCCACACTCCTAATTACCCCTCTAACATGTCTCATAACGCGCTTATATTAATACTACGACGCTCGACGTAACTCCACTCTCCCAAATATCCCTCTAACATGTCTCACAATGCTCTTTAATAATACTACTACCCTCGACGTAACTTCACACTAAATAGGGGCCCCTAGGTTCCGTTTAAACGGTACCACCTGTAAAATCGATTTTTTTTCGCGGAGCCTACCCCCTAGGTTCCACAGTGTTTTTTTATGTCAAAATTCGTTTTTCCCGATCTCGAAAACCCCCCCGAGTCCCTATTTTCGCCTAAATCTGAGCTGTCTCGTGTTCAGTCTAGTACCAGCTCACGTTTCCTATTGACGCCACTTTTGGCGCCAGCTTTGACTTAATTTGAGAAACAACATAAGTCGAATGACTTATGTTATTTCTCAAATGAATGAAATACTTTTACCGTATACGCATAACGTATAGTCTGACTTATATGTTTTTTCGCTAGAATAGGTGTTTACATGCATAGATTACGAAATTGCTAATATCTCGTTTTCGACCAAACAGTGACTTATGTTGTTTCTCAAATGACCGATTCAAGAGCTTTTTGGAGTTCAGCATATTTCTTTAGAGTTTCGGCCTAGTTATTACAAAATAAAACATATAACAAGACATTAATTGTTTAATGATCAAATATGGATATTTAAAAAATATAAACCTAACAAATATTTCCCGAGCGCGGGCGGAGACTCCGATTTAGCGCGTTGGGAATATAATTTTTCCAGTTTACTTGATCCCGTATGCGAATCACATTTTTCTTACCAATCGACACTAAAAGCGCGATTTTGGTGTCGGTCGGTTGATTTTAAAGAAATTAAAATTGACCTAGATTTCGCCAAAATCTCAACGATATAAATATGATTTTGTTTCTATATCTAAAGGGGTAAATGAATGGAGTCACCAGCCAGTTTACATCGTCGCATGTTTTAATTTCGTTTACTTACTTTATTAATTTTCACACAATTTAAAAGTCGAATAATAAAAACAACCTGCTGTCTGCTGATACAAACGACTCCCTCCTCCCACTATAATAGACTAAGAGCGGGCGTCGAAAATGTGCAAGAATTTTCTGAAGGCTAATATTTTCAGATTGGGTTACATTTTGGTGATGGAAAGTTACTGTAGAGTCAGCACTTCCCCTACCGGGTCACCTGGCGCTGGGACCCGAGTATATCCACCACCGAGTAGCGACATTACGGGTTTCAGTTTTCATGGCGCATGCGCGAAATAGATTGTTTAACTATCATATGACAAAGCAAAGGATGTTTCATTTATAGTCAGGCTGTTGATAAACCCACTTCTTGTGTTTTTCGAGTTGGGCATGTTTTGCATTCATGCAAAACCCGATAAATCCATTTTTTTTCTTTAAGTTTTAATATTACTTTTACTTATATTAATATTCTTTCAATTACACCTTTAAAAGGAGTTTGATGTCAATACATTTCTTAAAATTTTAGTTAGTTTTATTATCAAAATTTTTTTTTTTTAAACATATTATAGGTTCAAATTAAATGTTTTTAATAACTTTTTTTTTTATGGCAGTGGCACACACACTAAAGGTAGATCCTATGGCGCTCGACGAGCGGTGTGTGTGCGAAGATGTTGATTATGCAGTGCGCCAGACAAAGGAGTTCTGGTAAAGCGATGTTCTAGGTGTTTCTAGTTGTACGACGAACTGGTGCGCTCCTGCCGTCTGTCGGGACTGCCTGACAGGAGTTGCCAGGGGCGGGATTATGCGGGCCAAATCCTGGGAACATCTGCCGTGAAATCTGTAAAACAGAGACATCTCGGCCACATGTCTGCGATGTTCCAGACTATCCAGATTCCGGGTCAACTCCGGATCGCCGACGAGACGCACAGCCCTCTTCTGAATGGAATCCAGCAGCTTTAGGGTATGCTTTGGTGCGGCACCCCAGATATGTGAGCAATATTCTAAGCACGGTCTTATTTGCGCTTTGTACAGCAAGAACAACTGCTGCGGTGTATAGAGTTTTTTGTTGCGAAACAGCGCACCAAGCTTTTGGGAGGCTGATTTTGCGATGCTAGCAACATGGTCATGCCATGACAAATTGCTGTTGACCGAGACACCCAGCAGCCCGATTGACGAGGATGAAGGAATGGTCGATCCTGCCATAATGATGTCAGGGCCCGCTGTATTGGCCCTCTTAGTAAACGTTGCTGCTTGGGTCTTTGCTGCATTGAACTGGACCAAATTTCGGTCGCCCCAAGTTTGAACTTTCTCCAGGTCTTGATTAATTGCTGTAATCTGCTCCTGTCTGCGGTGATGAGTCTCAGTCGCTGGTAAGGGTTTTTCTGAGCTAAAGTGGGAGACAAGGGTACTGTCATCTGCAAAACTGTAAACAGGATTATTCGTTTCGATCAGCAGGTCATTAATATAGATGAGGAACAGAGTTGGTGAAAGTATTGCGCCCTGAGGCACGCCCGCGTTGATGGTGAATGTGTCCGAGATGTGTCCATCGACTGCAACATGTAGGGATCGGTTCTTAAGGAAACTGGCCAGCCAGCTGCAGAGAGAGGCGGGCAGTCCCAAGGACGGCAGTTTGTTGAGCAGTCCGTCATGCCAAACTCTGTCGAATGCCTTTGAAATATCCAACGCAATCGCTCGAGACTCTCCGTAGTTTTCAATTGCCCTACTCCATATATGAGTGACATAGGCCAATATATCTCCTGTCGATCTCTCTTTGCGAAAGCCGTATTGATTATCGCTGATTATTCTGTTGCTCTCGAGGTACTTGAGTAGTTGCTGGTTGACTACACGTTCCATGACTTTGGAGATTACTGGAAGCAAGGCAATCGGGCGATAGTTTGAGGGCGTGGTTTTCTTGCCTTTTTTGGAACAGGTTGCACTCGAGCGATTTTCCAAGAGGATGGGTAAATCCCTTTTCTGTAAGAAAGAGAAAAAAGCCTGGAAAAAACAGATGTTAGTTCGTTGGCGCAGTTCTTTAGCACGATGGCAGGTATTCCGTCCGGTCCTGATGCCTTTTGCGTATCTAGTTCTTTAAGGATTTTGCGAATATCACGATGAGAAAACTTGACTTCTGCCATGGTGGTGTTGATGTTCGGTATAGTGGGGAGAGTCTTGCTTTGGGGCACGTCTAAGGTAGAGTGCGATGAAAACATTTTGGCGAGCATGTTTGCTTTTTCCTTGGCTGTAGTCGCCGTGATGCCACGTTCGTCCGTCAAAGGTGGGAGAGATGTTTTTGTAAAGTTGTTACTTACTGCCTTTGCTACCGACCAGAAATTCCTGGAGCCACTGGGGCATTGCAAAAGTTTATTCCTGATCCTTTGATTGTGTTTGTCCTTAGTTTCGTCGATCACAAGCTTGCACTCGTTTCTCGCTTCGATAAAATAATTGCGATTTTCAGCGGTCTGATTTTGCTGCCAGTACTTATAGGCTTGCTGTTTCCTTCCTACAGCTCTTTCGCATCTTTTGTCGAACCAGGGCTTTCCTTTTGATGGTAACTTGATGGAATTTGGGATGTATGCTTCCATTCCTGAGGAGATTACTTGCATGATCTCTTCGCAGCAGTCTGACGGGTCGTCAGTGGCAAAGCAGACGTCGAGCCAAGGAAAATCTAGGTAAAACTGCCT
>MU185687.1:87407-106732 GCA_016904865.1 Pissodes strobi | reverse complement strand
TAATAATTTTTGATCTTAAAATATCTTATTCATTCTGCATATTTTTCAATAATGCTTTCATACTTTAAATATATAATTAAAAATTGTCTCCAATTCACTTAGTTATAGTTGGCTTTTGCATTGCATTTTTAAGTAATTGCGATTTCAACAATTGTAATTTTTTTTGGTGACTTTAAGGTTAAATACCGATTTTTTTTTTGGTTTCTTATTGGTCAAATTCGTGTAATTTGATAATGGTTTAATCCAAATTTACCGAGAACGGAATTATTTCATCATTTTAAACGGTCACACACATTATTCTAGATATTTTCAGTTAGATTTGACGATATTGTTGAGAAGATTCGCGGAGTAGATTTTATCTTTTCCTGTAAAAGGTAGTAAATTGAATTTGTAGTAGAATTTCTCGGAGTTTTTCCTAGCAATATTGTTAGTTATGGTAAATTTTTCGCTTTCAGACTTATTTCATTACTTTTTCAGTTTATTTGTAGCTTTAAACTATAATTATTTTTGCTTATCGTATCAACGTTTGATCCATAATGTATCTGCATTGAATTGCGTATTAAAGAGGTTAAGCATATGTGAATTTACCTGGTTTAATTTTTTCTTTGTCGTTTATCTTAGTTCCTATCTCAAAACGAGATAGTAATTATCTTACGTAATTTACGTCCAGTTATTGTTTATGTGCCAAGGGCCATCTTAATAAATTAAGTAAAGAAATTACCTATTTGGAGTCATTAGACTTGTTTAAGAGAGGTTATACCTGGTTCTTCCTATTTTTTTTTTTATTAAAGTCTAGTGATTTTCTATTTGAAGTTGCCGAGAGCCACTGTTGGACAAGTTTCATAATTTTTTCATAATTTTCTTTTAAATTTATAATTTCAATCATCATTTCCTTTGAATTTCATATGTCTAATTTAAGAAAGGAAATACCTTGCGTAGCAGTAGCATCATAGTATCATTTAATCATAGTTATCTATAATTTTTGCTAAACTTAAATTGTAATTTAAGTTCTGATTATGTAACCATTGAATTTTCAAGTTGTTGGTTAAAACCTTGTATATCAAACTGAGGTCCACAGGATATTCTTCTGTATAATTATAATTATAATTAGAAGTGTAAGACACCCAATTCTTTTTTTCATGTAAACGTTCACGTTCCTACAAGACAACAGTCACGCAGATCATTGTGGTGACAGTCGATCCGATAGCAGGCACGTGCAGACAACTGGGAACCATTCCTGAAATGACTGGTAAGCCCTGGACACGCCTACAGCTAGGAAGCTTAGGTACAGGCAGTTGAAGTTTCCAGAGGAGGTCCCAAACGATCGCGTGGTTTTGCGGATAATAAGAACAGTTGGGAACGTAGATAACGCGTTACTTATATGAAAGAATTGCAAAAACCTAGATCTTATTTATTTTAAATTTGTCAAACACCAAAGCGAATTTCATTTTCATCATTTTGGTAAATCAAATTCTCAGTAATCAATCGTATTTGATTGCATTTGTAATCTAATTTTAAGCCAATTTTCATTTTTACCATTTTTGTTAACTAAATTCTCAGTAATCAATTGTATTTGATTGCATTTGTAATCTAATTTTAAGTCAATTTTCATCTTTCATTTTTGTAAACTAAATCTTCAGTAATCAATTATGTTCATAACAGCAGTGCACATGGTGCCATAAGTTGTAATTTAACGATATAGTTAATATCCTTACAAATTGGTGAATGAGCCAAATAATAAGTTATAAGTACGACTGAGCTAGAAATTCATTACAAAGTGGGCAACACTAATTAGTTTCAAGTGGCTCCCAACTAATTAATTAAAATAATTAAATACCTTTTAGTTACGGCACTTGTATGAAAACTTTCATACTCGTGCCTTAAACTTGAACTTTTCAAACTCGTATCATAAATAGCTATTAATACTAGTGATGGGCTTATTCGAATGAAAAATAACCTGTTATCCGGTTATTGAAATAACCTGTATTATTCGGTTTTCATTCCACAAGTATTCGAATGAAAAATAACCTGAACCTGATACCTACGTACGAATTCAAATACGAACACTAAGGAACAAACCTCGCTGTCGCCTCGCGTCGATCCGTCGAATGATCAACGAGCAAGCAAGGAGCAGTTTTAATATAGTTATGAGTTATGAAGCAACTTTCGATGTTTTAACTCGAATAAATTTTAAAAGAGTTTTAAAATTTCAAATGTACCAGTAGGATGTGGAATTGTGGAATGTGGAAGCCGAACTTGGGGGATTGAAAACTAGCGAATATTAAGTTAATATTACATAATTTACTTTATTGCGTACCTAACATAAAAAAATCTAATTTTCGGCGCCTGAACGCCTAAAAAGTGCAACTACAGCAATTTGTTGACATCCTCAAAGAATTAAGATAAAATGCGGTCGCTTTTGATCCGGCCGGCCAATATTTTTTGTTGCGATTAACAGCCCCACATGTTTCATATTTCTTCCATGCACTTCTTCGTAATGAATACGGCCTGCTTTCCAATACATAACACCAATTATCACCTAATGTTTGTTTAATTTTTAGGTTATATATTGGAATTTAGAATATAGGAGCATACATAAGTCGTAATATAACTATAACAATATAATATGTTCTTTTAATTATTAATATTATTATAGTACTATAAATACTGCGCCAGAGAGAAATATTTTTTTGCAAAGTAGATTTTTAATAATTATGTTCATTACATGTAATCAACACATCCAAGAATCATATTTTGGAGTTTAAGTATTTTTGATTGAAAAACGTAAAATGCTGTTTATTATATTTTGTTCAATAATATTGCGTAATCAAATATTTACTCGTATTCTATTGTCATTTACTTATTTATTAAGACAATTACAGCAGCTACGAGTTACGAATAAGATGCCGATAACGCTGAACCTCCTTCCTAACCGGCTGCGATCGCTAACCTGAATTTATTCGAATGATTATTCAAATAATCATTCGGTTATTAATATTATTTGAATACAAATAATTCGGTTATCAAAATAATTCGGTTATGCCCATCACTAATTAATACTGCTTAAGCTGTAGGATATTACTTACCTTGGGAATTTTCATATAAATAAGGTTTTTCTCTAGTTTTATTTTCGCCATAATGAATCCTAGAAATCCGCCTATGAACCAAGTTGAGGCGCGGGTATGTGTTTGGAAATAATAGTATTTGTTATAATCCAGTATATTTCTACAAGATCGAATTGAAAAAAAAAATTATGTGAGTAATACAATAAAGATTGGTGCCTGCCATACAATTTCATTATATGTTTCTTTAAATAAAAATCTCTAAACAACTTTTTATGTTTTCAGATTTAGAATAAAACAACTCAAAATGTAGGCAGAAAAACACCACACGAAGTCAGTTGCAGTCCTAAAGCTGCTGAATTCCAATCAGAAGAAAGTTGTGCGTTTCATCGGCGATCCGAATATGACCAGGGATCTGGATAGTCTGGAAAACCGTAGACATGTGGCCGAGATCTTCCTGTTTTGCAGATATTTTCATAGCAGATTTTCCCAGGATGTGGCATGCCGCATTCTGCGTCAGCAATACCTGTCAGATAGTCACAACAGATGACAAGAGCGCACCCGCTCGTCGTAAAATTTGAAACACCTAGAACATCGTTTTATAAGGACTCCTTTGTCTGAGGCACTGCATCACTGTAAAACTAACTCCCAGGGCATCTTTTTTTCTCCTAATTACAACCTACAGCTATTCAAGAACCGTGCCAATCAATATGTTCTTTATCTTTAGTGTGTGTGCCACAGCCATAAAAAATATGACAGAGATATAAAAGCACTACCATGATATTGCTAAATTTTACGTTTCGCAAGATAATGTCAAAGTAGAAAAACTTATTATTTTGGATGAACTCACGCATCTAGGCATATTGTTTAATAACCTAAAAAAAAACAATCCTTTGGCTTATTCTCTAGATATTATCAAAAATGTTGCTTTTAACATTGGAAATGTTCGAAAAAGTGCATGCTACATTTGGCACATCACGTAATATACGTGAGAGATCGTGTTAGTTCTGTTTCTGAGGACGGAATCGGTTCAAATGACAAAAATAAATTAAAGCTAACTGAAACTAACCGAAAGTTGATTGAACGGCTAACTCAAACTAACCCAAACTAACTAAAAGTAACCTAAAGCACAAAAAGGGTTAAAATGAATCGGTACAAATTAAAAAAATAAAAGTAAATTAAAACTAACTCCAAGTAACCGAAATTTGGCGAATAACCAAAACTAACCATAAAAACTTAAATTGGTTATAACCTATCGGATCCGGTTCAAATTATTAAAGTAAATTGGAACTAACTGAAACTAACCGAAAGTTGATTCAACGACTAACCGAAAGCAACCAATAGCTCCAAAAAAGGCTAAAACTAACCAAAACGAACCGAATTTTGGCGACTAACCAACATTAGCCAAAAACATTAAATTCGATTATAACGTATCGGCGCCGATTGAAATGACTGAAATTAAATCTAACTGAAATTAACTGAATATTGATTGAACGACTACCCACGACGACTGTCTAACCTAACCTAACCCAATCTAATCTAAACTAACCAAAAGCACCAAATATGGCTAAAACGTATCGAAACAGATTAAAAATATTATAGTAAGTTAAAAATAATCCAAATTAACCGAACTTTGGTGACGAACTAAAATTAACCAGAAACATTAAAATTGGTTATAACATAGCGGGAAGTTTATTGAATGACAAATCAAAACTAATGAAACGTAACCAAAAGCACTAAAACGGGCTAAAATATATCGAAATAGGTTACACAAATTAAAGTAAGTTAAAACTAACCAAAACGAACCGAATATTGGCGACTAACGAAAACTAACCAGAAACATTATATTTGACTATAACGTATCGGAGGCGGTTCAGTTGAATATTTTGGTTTCTTGACAGTGAGTTTCCAAGGTCGCGTCACGACACGGAAAATTTTAGTGAGCGTCAGGACACGGTTTCTGCATAACTGATTATAACGTATCGGAACCCGCTTAAATAAGTAAAATCTATTGAGATTAAGTGAAAATAACAGAAAGTTGATTGGACGACTAACCAAAACTAACCAAATCTATTAAAATTGATCCTAACGTATCAAAACCGACTGAAATGATTAAAATAAGAAGAGAGTAAGTGAAACTAACCGGAAGTTGATTAGACGACTAACCAAAACTAACCAAATTTATTAAACTTAATTATAACGTGTCGGAACCGACTCAAATGACTAAAATAAGTTGAGACTAAGTGAAACTAACCGAAAGTTGATTAGGCGACAAACGGAAACTAACCAAAACTATTAAAATTGATTATAACGAATCAGAATCAGCTCAATTAAGTAAAATAAGTTGATACTAAGTGAAAATATCCGAAAGTTGATTAGACGCCTCACCAGAACCAACCAAATCTATTAAAATTGATTATAACGTATCGGAATGGACTCAAATAACTAAAATAAGTTGAGACTAAATGAAACCAACCGATTGTTGATTAGACGATTGTCCGAAACAAACCAAATCTATTAAAACTGATTTTAACGTATCGGAGCCGGCTCAAATAAGTAAAATAAGTTGAGACTAAGTGAAACTAACTGGAAGTTGAATCGACGATTATCCGATACTAATCAAATGTATTAAAATTGGTTATAACGTATAACTGACTGAAATGACTAAAATAAGTTGATATTAAGTGAATCTAACCGACAGTTGATTAGCCGACTAACCAAATCTATTAAAATCGATTATAACCTATCGTAATCGGTTCAAATGACTAAAATAAGTTCATATTAAGTGAAACTAACCGAAATTTGAATTGACGACTAACCAAAACTAACCCAATCTATTCAAATTGTTTATAACATATCGGAAATGGTTCAAATGACTAAAGTAAGTTGAGATTGAGTGAAACTAACCGAAACTTGATTGGACGACTAACCAAAATAAACCGAATCTATTAAAATTAATTATAGTGCGTCGGAACCGGTACTGAATTAAGTTGATACTAAGTGAAACTAACCGAAAGCTGATTGGACGATTAACCAAATCTAAACAAATATATTAAAATTGATTATAGTGTATCGGAACCTGCTTAAATAAGTAAAATAAGTTGAGACTAAGTGAAACTCACGGAAAGTTGCTTAGACGACTATCCAAATCTATTGAAATTGGTTACAACATATCGGAACCGTCTCAAATAAGTAAAATAACTTGAGACTAAGTGAAACTAACCGGACGTTGATTATACGACTAACCAAAAGAGATTATACGTATAGGAACCGACTCAAATGACTAAAATAATTTCAAATTAAGTAAAACTAACCGCAAGTTGATTAGGCGACCAGCCAAAACTAACCAAATTTATTAAAATTGACTATAACGTATCAAAACCAGCTCAAATAAGTGAAATAAGTTGAGACTAACTAATCAAAAGTTAATTAGACGACTAATCCAAACTAACCAAATCTATTAAATTTGATTATAACGTATCGGGACCGACACAAATGACTAAAATAAGTTGAGACTAAGTGAAACTAACCGGAAGTTGATTAGATGGCTACCCAAAACTTTGGTAAACCTAATTATAACGTATCGAAACCGAATCAAATGACTAAAATAAGTCGAGACTAAGTGAAGCCAACCAAAAATCGGTTAGACGATAAACCAAATCTATTAAAAGTGATCATAACGTATCGGAACCAGCGCAAATATGTAAAATAAGTTGAGACTAAGTGAAGCTAACCGAAAGTTGATTAGAGCACTAATAAATCAAAACTAACCAAATCTATTAAAATTGATTATAACGTATCGGAACCAGCTGTAAAAAAATTTGAGACTAAGTGGAACTAACCGAAAATTGATTAAACGACTAACCAAATCTATTAAAATTGATTATAACGTAACGGAGCCCGCTCAAAAAAGTAATGAAAGTTGAGACTAAGTGAAACTAACCAAAAATTGATTAGACGACTAACCAGAACTAACCAAATCTATTAAATTTGATTATAACGTATTGGAACCGACTCAAATGACTAAAATAAGTTGATACTAAGTGATACTAACCGCGTTAGATCTGGGATTGAGAGACGAATTGAATGCAGTTTTTACAACCACCACTAATGTTATAAATTGTAACAACGACCGAAACTTGAAGTAATATGCATTTATGTGGTATATTTTGGTAAACTAAACTTACGTAATCTGCTAAAAGTAAATTTTTACATTAGATTGTGTTAAGGGTGGGTGAGGGTGACTTTTAGTGTCTCATGACAGGCTATAGATTGTGTTAAGGGTGGGTGAGAGTGACTTTCAGTGTCTCACGACAGACTAGTCGTGATGAGACGAATCGAATGCAAAATAGTCTTTTGCTTTTTCAACCACACTTATAACCTTATAAATTGTAAAAAAGAACGAAACTTCAAGTAATATGCATTTATTTGGTATATTTTGCTAAAGTAAACTTACGTAATCTAACCTGATCTCACCCAAACTTCTATTAACTATTATATTTCCACACAATTAAGAGTTTTCTCAGATCTCAAATTAAGTAAGCGTTGCATTCTGCTTCGGCATTTTCAATGTCTCCCCCGGTTGCATCTTTGTGAAGGACTGTGAATTTTGTCAAATAATCGGTAAACTCTAGTGATTGTTCCGAGTAAACCCAACATTCTATTTGGTGCAGGCGGCATAATCAGAAAATCAGTAGGTATAATACGTTGACAGTATGACACTACTCTTGAGGTTGAAAATTTTAATGACACTATTTCCTAAGAATTAACCTATTTTAACATTGGAAATGTTTTTGTTTACCTATTATGGGGTATCATATCACGAAAAAAGTGCATGCTACATTTGGCACATCGCGTATATACGTGAGAGATCGTGTTAGTCTGTTTCTGAGGATATAATCGGTTCAAGTGACAAAAATAAATTAATGCTGAAACTAACCAAAAGTTGATTGAACGACTAACCCAAACTACCTAAAAGTAACCAAAAGCACAAAAAGGGTTAAAACGAATCGGAACAAATGAAAAAATAAAAGTAAGTTAAAACTAGCTCAAAGTAACCGAAATTTGTCGATAACCAAAACTAACCATAAAAATTAAAATTGATTTTAACCTATCGGATCGGATTCAAATTACTAAAATAAATTGGAACTGACTGAAACTAACCGAAAGTTGATTCAACGACTAACCGAAAATAACCAAAAGCTCCAAAAATGGCTAAAACGTATCGGAACAGATTAAAAATATTAATGTAAGTGAAAACTAACCAACCCGAACCGAATTTTGGCGACTAACCAAAACTACCCAAAAACATTAAATTCGATTATAACGTATCGGCGCCGATTGAAATGACTAAAATTAAATCTAAATGAAATTAACTGAATATTGATAGAACGACTACCTACGACGACTATCTAACCCAATCTAACCTAAACTAACCAAAAGCACCAAATATGGCTAAAACTTATCGAAACAGATTAAAAATATTATAGTAAGTTAAAAATAACCCAAATTAACCGAAAATTGGTTATAACATACCGGAAAGTTGATTGAATGACTAATTAAAACTAATCGAAAGTATCCGAAAGCACCAATACGGACTAAAATGTATAGAAATAGGTTACACAAATTAAAGTAAGTTAAAACTAACCAAAACGAGCCGAATTTTGGCGACTAAGGGAAACTAACCAGAAACATTATATTTGACTATAACGTATCGGAGCCGGTTCAGATGAATACTTTGGTTTCTTGACAGTGAGCTTCCAAGGTCGCATAACGGCACGGAAAATTTTTAAACTGATTATAACGTGTCCCAATCCGCTCAAATAAGTACAATAAATTGAGACTAAGTGAAAATAGCCAAAACTAACCAAATCTATTAAAATTGATGTGAACGTATCGCAACCAGTACAAATGAATAAAATAAGTTGAGACTAAGTGAAACCAACTGAAAGTTGATTAGACGACTAACCAAAACTAACCAAATCTATTAAAACTCCTTATAACGTATTGGAACCGGCTCCAGTAAGTAAAATAGCTTGAGACTAAGTGAAACTAACCGGAAATTGATTAGGCAACTACCAAAACTAACCAAATTCATTAAACTTGATTATAACGTATCTTAACCGACTCAAATGACTAAAATAGGTTGAAAGTAAGTGAAACTAACCACAGATCTAGGAAGGGAAAACTAACCGCAAGTTGACGACTAACCAAAATTAACCAAATCTATTAAAATTGATTATAACGTATCAGAACCAGCTCAAATAAGTGAAATAAGTTGAGACTAAGTGAAAATAACCGGAAGTTAATTGGATGACTAACCCAAACTAACCGATAGTTGATTAGACGGCTAACCAAAACTAACCTATTCTATTAAAATTAACTATAACGTATCGGAACTGACTAAAATAACCGAAATAAGTTGAGACTAAGTGAAACTAACCGAAAGTTGATAAGATGATTAATAAATCAAAACTAACCAAATCTATTAAAATTGATTATAACGTATTGAAACCGACTCAGATGACTAAAAAAGTTGATACTAAGTGAAACTAAGCGCATTAGATCGGGGATTGAAAGACGAATCGAATGCCGTTTTTACAACCACCACTAATGTTATAAATTGTAAAAATTATCGAAACTTGAAGTAATATGCATTTAAGTGATATATTTTGGTAAACTAAACTTACGTAATCTGCTATAAGTAATATTTTACATTATATTATGTTAAGGGTGGTTGGGGGTGACTTTAAGTATCTCACATAGACTAGTGTCTCATATGGTTAGATCGAGGAATGTCAGACCAATCGAATGTAAATGGTCTTTTGTTTTTCAACCACACTTATAATGTTATAAATTGTAAAAAAGAACGAAACTTCAAGTAATATGCGTTTATTTGGTAAAGTAAACTTACGTAATCTAACATGACCTCACCCAAACTTCTATCAACGATTATATTTCCACACAATTATGAGTTTTCTCATATCTCAAATTTAGTAAGCGTTGCATTCTGCTTCAGCAGTCTCCCCCTGTTGCACCTTTGTGAAGACTTTTGCAAATGTTTTTTTTTTTTGCAATGGACCAATATAATGACATTCGTACGATCCCCTTATATTTACACAAAATCTATCAGCTTAAAACGACGAATGGACCACTTTGATTGAATTTTAAAAACGGCAGCTGGGTTGTCAATAGATCAGATAACTCTTTTTCTGCACTACGAGTAGATGAGACTCTCCAGCAACAAAACAAGCGATTTAAGCACATAGGAAGACTTACTGGGCATTATGAGAAAATATCAAACATTAGCAGGTTGTCTTTATGTACCTCAAAGTGAGGGAGAGATATGTACATGAATCGTAATCTGAAAATAAAAAGCAATATCATAATACTGACAAATTTTTTACCACTTTACGAAGGGAATAATTTATTCTGTTTATCAAGTGCAATGGTTTGTTTAAAAGTGATCCAAAATACGTAGACAAAGTTGATCCAACTGTGAAATTTTCATAAAAAATAGAATATTTCTTGGCCATGAAGACAGTATCGGGATCCAATGAAGAAAAATCATTCACAGCTTAGTAAAAAAATCTGAAAGAAGGAAATAAATCATACACTTTTGAAATAAAGCACACAAATTCTAATTGTTTTTCATGCGGCTCAAAACTGACTCCTTGGATAATTTCTCATTAGACGTGCACGATATAGTCGTTGATACTAAGCCTGACTTTTAAACATTGGATGCAGCAAGTTTGACAACTTTTGCTGATTTAGAGCTGAAGAGCTGCATATCGTATTTGATACATACAAGGTGATTCACGGTCGATGGTAGGTTAGACGTTTCTGGAGAACCACTCATCGGATCATTCTGAAAATTTGGTCGTTTACATAAACGGATATGCTCTACCTTGCTAAATATTTATTTTCTACAGAGCAGTATTGCCGCTTCTACTAAAAAGTAGTAGCAACTGTCAAATTTTAAATGCAACACCTTATATATTATTGCATATTTGGATTTTGCGGAGAATTCTAGACGTATTTCATAAATAATGTCCTATACCTATCTGTTACTGTTTTTGAAATATTGACAGTTAAAAATCGACCATTTACCAAGTTTGACAGCCTGTAAAATCTAAACGGCTAAAGATAGAGCAAAATGGTTTGCACTTTCCTATCTTGGTTTTTCATAAGCTATCGTTTCACTAATTTTTTATTTAACCAGAGGTTAAGAAATTTCGGTTAAATTTAACCTCTGGTTAAATCTAAAATTAGTGCCAAACAATAGGTTATGAAAAACCAAGACAGGAAAGTGCAAACCATTTTGCTTTATCTTTAGCCGTTTAGATTTTACAGGCTGTCAAACTTGGTAAATGGTCGATTTTCAATTCTCAATATTTCAAAAACAGTAACAGATAGGTATAGGACATTATTTATGGAATATGTCTAGAATTTTACGCAAAATCGAAATATGCAATAATATATAGGGGGTTCCATTTAAAATTTGACAGTTGGTACTACTTTTTAGTAGAAGCGGCAACACTACAGTGTCGAAAATATTTTAGCAATAGGTAGAGCATATTCGTTTATGTAAACGACCAAATTTTCAGAATAATCTGTTGAGAGGTTCTCCAGAAACGTCTAATCTAACATCGACCGTGAATCACGTTGTATAATAAAGAGTCTCTTAAAGATCTAACCAGAGATAAGAGAAATTCAACTAAGGTGCGTCACATATCATCCTCATCCGAAAATTAAAAAAATGCAAGAAAAACTTTTGTCTCACAGTGACACTGACATCAAACTAGCAGAATATTAGCCCAAATAGACCATTAGTTTTGCAGAAGAAAAAAAGTATAGTGGCTGTTTCGTTAAAACAAGAAACTCTATTGCCTTTTGCCGTGGATTATTCGAATTTAGTTTGCGATCATGAGGACACAGACACAGATGCTTCTATTTTCACACTAAACGACCGAAGGAAACTTCACAATTTAAGATTTTTCATATTGGAGCTAAATCGAATAACCCACACCTTGGACCTAGTCGAATAAGTGCCGTACTTTGATATATGCAATATACAGCTTTGGATCCTTCAAAGTAAAAAAAACTTGCTTGTCGAAATGATGATGATACTCTTTAGATAAGATATTACACATTGTTAGTTTGTTCTACAAATGCCAAGAAAATGCAGGAGAAGCAGGAAGAAGATTTAATGCAAATGTTTATAGAAATATATCCGTCAATACAACTCTAAGAATAAAAACCTATTTGAGGAAAATAAAACTACATGATAGAAAATGAAATTCACACAATTCTACTGATTAAAACAAAACGACTAATAATAATTGATGTGACCCCCGTGTCGCTATATCAGCAGGAATATTGCTTGAAGTTGAGTTTCTAGGATGGAGCTTGAATTGCTATTTACAACAAAAGCGAAATTATTTTTAGTGATAAAAAATAATGTAAATAATGCATAAATCCATTAAAATGAACATTTAATTTAGTGCAGTTTTAATAAATTACATGCCAAGAGAGCTGGTATATATGAAAAATTTTGATATTTTGAGAAGACCAATCGGTGCCACAAGGCATTGAAGTATTCAATAAGTCATCAGATTACGTTATTGCAGGAGGGTCGATCGCAACGATACGTAGCGTAGCTGTATAATGCTAGTCAATTGGTCATTTCCAGATTATGGAATCGACACCGAGAATATAGGTTTGTCGTACGAATACTATATCCCAACGTGCCAGAGGGACAACATGGAGGAACGATCGGTACCTTCTTCAAGCTGCTAATTCACGAACCAAAAAATACTCACAATTTGAAACCTGCAAAATCTTCTTTATATCGCCACAGGATTCCGAATCTCAACTCAAATTGAAAAAAATAGACTGTATGAAGCTAATAATTTGATCCAGTCAACCGCAGGGCACGCATGGTATTTGCACAAGAAGATCTTCACAGATGAGTGGTAGTGATGCTAGGCGTTCAGTATACATAAGGCCGGGTGAACGATATCTTGATGCAACAGTCAGAGAAAAATTTATTTCGAAGGAGGTTCGGTAACAGGGGAACCGGCCTTCATATGTTTCTAGACGGCACAGTTAATGCCGAACGATACAGAGGTGACACTCTTGAACTATATGTTGTTCATTTTGCTGCTCAACATGGTCCAGAGTTTATCTTATAGCAGGATAATGCCACGCCGCATACAGCGAGAGTATTTACTCAATACCTTCAAATCAATAATATCACACTTATGAACATAGATAGGCTTGCTAGTAGCCCGGGTCTTAATCCCATATAGCATGTTTGGGACTTATTAAAGAGAAAACTATAAAGCTGCCCACGGGCAACAGATCTTCAAACCTTGGCAGTAAATCTTCGGAAATAGTGGAACACCTGTCTTCAATAGATCATTCACTGTCTTGCATAGTCTATGTCACATGGGTATGCCGATGTTCGCTGAAACAGCGGAGGCACACTTTATTAAAGGAAATCTTGTTTTTCTTGACAATTTATTCAGAAAAGCGTCTTAAAGTTGATTTTGTTGCATATTGTCATCATTTATAATGTCATAAGTCAAAAATTTGACTTTACTAATGAATCATGAAAATACATAAACTACACTACAGCTTAAGGAACCTAGTGGTAAGTATAAATAAATAATATACATTTATTTAAAAATATTAACTATAATTTATAATTTATCAGAGTGATTTTTAATTTGTTTTGACCTTTTTTATGGTAGTGGCACACACACTAAAGGAAGATCCTATATGGCGCTCGACGAGCGGTGTGTGTGCAAAGATGTTGATTGACACGGTTCTTGAATAGTTGTAGGCTGTAATTAGGGGTAAACAGATGTCCTGAGAATGAGTTCTACAGTGATGCAGTGCGCCAGAAAAAGGAGTTCCTGTAAAGCGATTTTCTAGGTCTTTCCAGTTGTACGACGAACTGGTGCGCTCTTGCCGTCTGTCGTGACTGTCTCACAGGGACATCTCGGCCACATGTCTGCGGTGTTTCAGACTATCCAGATTCCTGGTCAATTCCGGGTCGCCGACAAGATGCACAGCTCTCTTCTGAATGGAATCCAGCAGCTTTAGGGTGTGCTTTGGTGCGGCACCCCAGATGTGTGAGCAATATTCTAAGCACGGTCTTATTTGCGCTTTGTACAGCAAGAGCAACTACTGCGGTGTATACAGTTTTTTGTTGCGAAATAGCGCACCAAGCTTCTGGGAGGCTGATTTTGCGATGTTAACAACGTGGTCATGCCAGGACATATTGCTGTTGACCGAGACACCCAGCAGTCCGATTGACAAGGATGAAGGAATGGTCGATCCTGCCATAATGATGTCAGGGCCCGCCGCCGTATCTTGATAAACGTAGCTGCTTGGGTCTTTGCTGCATTTAACTGTACCAACGTTCTGTCGCCCCAAGTTTGAACTTTCTTCAGATCTTGATTAATTGCTGTAATCTGCTCTTGACTGCGGTGATAAGTCTCAGTCGCTGTTAAAGTTTTTTCTGACCTAAATTGGGAGACAAGGGTACTGTCATCTGCAAAACTGTATACAGGATTATTCGTTTCGGTCAGCAGGTCATTAATAAAGAAGAGGAACAGAGTTGGTGAAAATATTGCGCACTGAGGCACGCCCGCGTTAATGCTGAATGTGTCTGAGATATGTCCATCAACTGCAACGTGCATAGATCGGTTCTTAAGGAAAATATAGTTTATATTTTTAAATTCCTTTAACGTCATTTAATTTCTGGTATCTAATTTTCTTTTAGATATTTGTAGTTTTGTAAAAAAAACAGTATATGCGAAAATTTCCCAAAATATTCTATCTTAGCCCTTATGCAATTTGTCTAAAACAATTGCACTTGAATCAAAATACACGACGATGCAATAGTAAATAACTGTTCTTCTACTAAAATAGTTCAGTAATATTAACCTATCACAATGTCATCATACGTTCATACCAATAATTTTCATTAAAATAATGGGTCATGAGATATCTAAATCTGTAGCTAATGCTGATGCAGGAATTAAAGTATCAATCCTGGAAACACACCGCCTTAGGTGCATTAACTTTCTCACTTAAATATAGATATGCATTTTCATATTAGAGAACATTGAAAACGATATAACCTTTATTTTTTCTTACGAATTATTATTGTTCTCACTTTTCTCATATATTCAGCCCTCCAGGCTCTTGAACGGGAGCTATTTTCATATAAAGACACTAATTATTGCTATTTGAAAATCTCTTATTTATTTTAGCATATTTTAAACAAATAAGAATCTCTGCTTAAAATTATTGGTTACTTTAGAGTTTAAGCCCTAACGCTCAAAGTATATCCGTTAGACACTAATGTTCAAATTCTTATTTAAATATCTTACCTATAAAAATTAGTTTGTATTGACTGCAACTCCTTGGCCCGCGTTATAAAATATCCTGCTAACATTGAACCGATCATTGCACACAACATAATGGCCAATCCGATTTTTGGGTATTTGGGCAGAAACAGCAAGAATACTGGAGCAATGAGATGTATTTGCCAGTCTATATTTAAATTCCAGGACTGATTAATACACTGAAACAAATGATAATTATTTTGAAATTATTCAGTTTCGGTCGCAACTAGAACATTTTGTAGGAAAGTGGGGGGGTACCATAACATCCACTACCAAAACCATTGTTTTCATACAAGATGTATCTCTGTTTTGCAAGAAAACCTTTAGTTTGGGAAAAATAATTATTTTAATCGATATTATGCAAATTCCTTTCGCAAATGCGTCTTATCTTTATTACAGTATGAGCAAAGTTTACAGAATAAAATATTTTATTCTGTAAACTTTGGTATGAGAATAAATAGAGCTGTAAAGCTTTTCATCATAAACCAGGACAATTAAAATAAATTTATTCTTAGAATATAAGTTTGCATGCATTTTAAAAACTTCAATAAATTTTACAGTTTATTATAGGATATAATATATTAAAGTTAGATTGCAAGTAAAAACCTAATGAACACCTATACTCCAGTGCAGTTAAGTCCCGTCGTGGAACAAAATCACCTAAAGCTAATTTTTTGGGAATATGTAGAATTTGTTGTCTAGATAAACATACTAAAAGTCCCCACCCCTCCGAGGGTGCAAAGAACCCCAAAACCACCCCAATAGGTACATTTTTTGCTTATGAGGCAAATATCTCGGGCACGACTGATTTTTGAGAAAAAATGCTAGATACCATAATTAAAGCCAATAAAATTTCCTACAAACTGATATATACATAAGTGTAATTTGATCGATCCAGTGGCGTGCAGTAAATGTCTAAACTCGTTAATTATTTTTCAATTTCCGAAAAGCACGTCTCCCTTAGTGTAAATAGTCTTAGAATATCTTTTAAGACAACCAAACTTTATAGTAGGTTGAATGGGTGTAAAAAATTTAAAAAACTGTTAAAATAGATTAAATCAGTGGCGTGTCGTATGTATGTATCGTGAATAACTAGTAATATAACTATAAACATTTTCCTAAATAGTCCATTTAGAACAACAGATATATTGTTCAAATTACATGAAACAAATACTTCAAATTAAAAACTTCAGTAGATTCTGCCAGTGGCGTTCAATAAAGTCTAGAGTTCTTGGCCTGTTATGGACTTGCATAGCACGGACTGTTATGAACGACCTGAAAATCTGAAACTTAAAAGGATTGCACGTCAAATACTGTTTTGTATTTTAAAAATAATGTACGAAGCAGAATGTACAACATAATATGTAATAGGAAAAAGTACTTACAATCAAAATTAAAGTCCACACAGCATCTATGGGAAATCCTCTTCGTCATCATCCTCGTTTTCAGCGGGTTGCATTAAGTTGCTGCAAGACTGTCCCTGGCATTGTCCACATAAACTCGAGCAGTTTAGCCCGGACTTTCTACAGCTACAAAGCTTCTCACAATCAGCCTTACAATTGCAGAATATCATTTTGAGAATAAATTCTGGAGCTATTGGTTTATTAACCGTAGTTGGCAAAAGAAGTTCTCCCTGTTTCCACCATCCCCAAGACGTAGGGTCTAAATCATTTCCCAGCCATTCCTGAATTTGATGGTACGCTCGAAAACTATGCTGAGAGGCAGCAACTGAAGTTGGAGGTAACGAAGCTAACGAGAAGTTCGCATTTAAGCTTTGCCTCGATGTATTGTTGAATTGTTGTGGAACTTAAAAAAACGAAGCTCATTTAGCGTTTTGACTGTCTTCCCTGCCCCATAAAGACCCAAGAGAAACTTTTCGCCGGCAGTGGTGCTGTCATTTCTCTCTGCGTTGGGATTTAGAAAAACGGTTACATTATCCTGTAAGACCGGTCGCTTCTCTAGAAGTCTATATGTGGACAATTTACCTTTTTTATAAATTGCGGAAGTGATATCGCAACCAGAAACTGCATGGCAAAATAAAATAGATAGCGTCATAAGGCCTATCTTGTTCTGTAGTTCACTTATGGCTGTTGTTTTGTTGGGTTTTGCAGCCCTGCCGGGCCTCAACATATAAACATTGTCCATTTTAACTTTAAATAAGAGTAACACCATTAAATCAGTGTCTTCACCAACCAATGTCACCGATTTCTCTATATTTCTTTTTTCAAGGACTGTTTTACCATCAATGTATCTGCATCGCCCTCCGCATGAAAAACTTAAATACCAGCTGTTTTTAGATCATAGTTTTTTTATTGTTTTTATTGGTTAATTGTTGCCATAATATCATCAGAAAACAAGATGTCAGAGCAAGTGTTTCTTTCATATCGGCGTAACTGCATTTTCGTAGAAGTGGTTTTATTGTATCCGTCAAAGACCACCATGCATTTTTGTCCATAATGATAACAGACATAATTAACATATTGGCTGTATATGACCTTGTAAGTCGCTTAAAATTTCCAAATGATTTGTGAAGTAAATATCCTCCATCAATTACAAAGAAGGTATCTTCGGGAATGGTATATGATGGAGTACATTTTTTATCCAATAATTCAAGCAGTGCAGATTTCTTAGCTTTTTGGAAGATCCCATTATCAAAAAAAGATAAAAGGTATGGTGCCAACTCATAACTAAAGCAATATTTGCATACACTATAACACTAACCACAATCAGTACTAACGATTCGAACCGATTTATTACCAAATCTGTCGTTCAGCAATTCAGCATTCAGACGCTAACGCCGCGCCGGGGCCTATATGTAAAAACAAACCGGTTATAATGGGTTGATGTTTTAGACTTTATAAGTAGAAATTACACCTGGAGAGTTTGACCTATTCTATATATTTTTAAAAGCTACTAGTAGTCCTAGTAAAGTAACTGGGTGACGTTTACACCATGCTATCGTGATTTTTCGGAACCGAAAAATAATTCACGAATTTGGACTTTTCCTGCGCGCCACTGGTTTAATAAAATTATACTTATATATATACCGTTTTATAGAAAATTTTATTGTCTTTAATTTTTATGTCTAGCATTTTTTCCGATAAATCAACTGTTCCCGAGATATTTAGCATATAAATAAAAATTGTACCTATTGGGGTGGTTTTGGGGTCGTTTGCACCCTAGGAGGGGTGGGGACTTTTAGTATGTTAATCTTGACAACAAATTCTAAATATTCCCAAAAAATCAGCTTTAGGGGATTTTGTTCCACGAGCACCATGTAATTGAAAATAACATTCCTGGAGTACTAATATAAAAGCATATATTATAAAATACACAAAAAATAATTAAAAAATATTAAACATCCAAATTGTTATAATAAATTACGAATGCCTTCTCCAATTAGTCCATTCCATTTCATTAAATATGAGATAAATATTTAAGCGCTTAATTTATATAAATAAAATTCTGCGTCAAAAAGACAATGCTGCCTTTTTATCAAACATATAGCATGAGCAAATATAAAATAATAATGTGAAATATTGGCGCATGCAATGTAATTGATTGCTTTATGGTGCTGAAACAAAAATAATGAAAAAAAAAATAAAGAACAAAGTCATTGCCTGCCGAATAAGCAAAATGATAAATAGTAAATATCCAAGCAGAAAACGAGCACAAGAATCGCGATTTATCCATGTAAATCACTATAAAAAAAATTAGGATTCCAAACGCGCCTCGATTTCAAGACCGACACCTCCGACTTGCGCTAATTCATGATTAAAGACGCGGCTCCTCACGTAGGCCCCCCGACATCTAAAGACAACAGCCCATATATATCGGAAGAGCC